>RJWM01013894.1:0-46512 GCA_004363535.1 Dasyprocta punctata
CCAGCGGCTCCTTCCGTGCTTCTCCCGCCCGAGAAGCCTCCTATGCGTCCGCTCCCAGCGGCTCCTTCCGTGCTTCTCCCCGCGCGCAGGGCGGGAACCCACATAAATACCGTCCCAACATCCAATCACATCATCTCGGGGGATACACTCTTATTGGTTAGCGTCATTAATTGCCAGGTAGACATCATCCGAGGCGGGGATACAAATAACCAGAAGGCAGGAAACGAGCGCCAACTTGGCTCACTCGACGGGCGGGGCAATCTAGCTCAGGCCTCAGCTCCTACATACAGGCCTCACGGCAGAAGCACATCTCCGAGGATGGCTCCCCACACTTTTCCATTCCTATTGTCCTTTTTAAAAAAATTCTGCCCCCCCAACAAAAATTTTATTAGTTTCCTTGTTCCTTGACACCCACGACTTAAGGGAGGGTTTAGTTTGGCTTATGCTTTCAGGGGATTAAGTCTATGATCAGCTGGCTTCTAGGCAGAAACATTGTGGTGGAAGGGCCTGTGGAGCAAACCTGTGTAGTTCAGGAGCCTGGGAAACAGAGCAGGGGTAACAGTGCTGGAGCACAAGAGGCCTGGACTATGTGATAGTTCCCAAAGTCATGTTGCCATGATCCACCCAGACATATTCAGAAGTCTGCTTTAATTGCTGGATAGCTCTCAAGCTCATCAAGATGACACAATTAAGTTTAACTCCCATTACTCTCTGTACACATTTTACTGAATCAAAGGTAGTATACATTTTACTGGATTAAAAGTAGTATACATTTAAAAACTTGGAAGATATTGCCGGTTGCCCTCCAAAATGCTTGTGTCAATGTATATTCGTCATCAGCCTGTTTCCCTGTTGCCTTCAAGTACATATATTGAAACATTTAAAAAGTATTTTAAGTACAAACATAAAATATATTGAGTTTCTAAAAATTGGCAAGTAGCAGAGTGACATTAAACCTCAAGAAAAAACCCCCACATGTTACAAATGCATTTTCATTTTCATGTTTACTTCTAATCTTTGTTTGTATGGATATGTGATGGTTAAGTAATTGTTACTGCACAATAAAGAGAATTTGGTGCTTTGATTTTTCACTTGGCATATCATAAACTGGGTGGTATGTAAAAAAGCTCAGACATTTCTTTTTACCCCTTTGGGATTGGGTCTCAAGATATTTCCCTCAGCTGACCTCAAACTTTGGGCTTAAGCGAGCATACTGCCTCAGCCTCCTGAGTACTTGAACTAACTTGGACTAGCTTCTTGATTGTTTTTAAAAGAATGAATTACAGCCTTATGCTGTAGCTTCAAATTTTGAGGAAGTTCTTTTTGTCTTTGTGTGTGTGTGTGTGTGTGTGTGTGTGTTTCTTTGAGACAGGACTCACTGTGCAGTTCAGGCTGGCCTTGAACTCTCAGTGATCTTCCTGCCTCAGTCTCCCGAGTGCTGCAATTACAGTCATGTGTCCTCACACCCAGTTTGACAATTTTTAAATATGATCAACAATTTTACAAACTTTACAGATTATTGTTACATGAATATAATTTTCTTAAACAATGAAAACATTAGATGTATTATCTTAATTATTTTTCATACAGTGAAATCAGACCTTACTTGGGTGTTAGTTTCTGAAGTCAGTAAGAGGAAAATCTAAAATACATACTTTCTGAACAGAGATACCATGGTAGAGAACAGCATGTAGTTCTTTCAGGAAGCCCAGCATGACTAGTTCTTTTCTTAATATTGGTAATTAGTACTTTTTATTAGTTGAACCCAGGACCTTCACACTGAGTACATCCCAGCCCTTTTTCCATTTTCTGTTTTGAGACAGTCTTGCTAAGTTGGTAAGTTGCCCAGCCTGGGTTGTGTTTTTAATCCTCCTTCCTCAATCACCCAGAGTGCTGGGATTACAAGGTGTGTACCACCATGCTGGGCTATGGCCTGTGTGTTTGGAGAAAGCAAAGTGTATACCCTTACACAGCCTGAAGGTGTTTATCCTTTTAGAAGCCAGAGGGAAGGGAGCCTGAGCCAGGTGCCCAAGGCTGATTTTCTTCCTGATACTCCTTCTGGAACTGGTGACCTGTGTGTAATTGCCTTCTTAGTACTGTATTCCGTCTCCTTTGCATCAGCTTCCCTGCCTCCTCAGTGGAGAACATAAACTTGCGTAGGTGAATTGTATGTTTTTTTTTTTTTTTTGGTACCGGGGATTGAACTCACAATTTCACACTTGCCAGGCAGGTGCTTATGCCACTGAGCTAAATCTCCGGCCCTATTTTTTGGGATAGATTCTCACTATGCAGTTCAGGCTGGCCTTGAACTCACTTTGTAGCCTGGGCTGGTCTGGAACTCACAATGATCCTCCTGCATCAGCCTCCTGAGTGCTGGGATTAAAGGTGTACGCCACCACACCCAGCTGGTGAATTGTATTTTTAAATCCGAGAATTTTAAGGACACTAACAAAATTAACACCCAGTTTATTTAACAAGTTTTTGAGGTGCTGGAGATGGAACTGGGCTTATGCTTACTATGGACCTCATACATAGTAAGCATGTCTTCTACCACTGATCTACACCCCTGCCTTTTTTTTTTTTTTTTAAATAAGTTTATTTTAAAGATAGTAAAATCCAGCAAAACATAACAGAACGAAGTCAATCAAAACAAAGCAGTAGAACTGGTACAGAACTTCTAAGAAAGATATTATGAAAACAATAGCTACTATAGTATATCTTGTTACTTTCAGAATAGTTGACCTTTCCAACAGGGATAGCAAAATCAAAGCAACACAAAACAAAACCCAAAAAACAAAAAAGCACAATCAAACAAACAAACAAACAAAACCAAAACAGTATAAAATAAGGCCAAAAAAATTAATCAGAATAAAGCAAAGCAATGAGAACAATATTGGGCCTTGAAGACAAAACAGAAGAGAGTCCCCCATTTTTGCTGAATTGCGTACTGTCATCTTCCAAAGAGATGCTCAGGCTGCCAGCTCCAGGCCTACAAAATGAACAAAACAATACTAGCATTTGGTTGTTTTATGTACCTTAGTTGCTATCAGTGTAGTCAGACCTCCAAACGAGCAGGTTGCTTTACGGGGGGGTGGGGGGGAAAAGCTTTGTCCTTGATATTTAGCCTGCGCGCTGGTAGGCGTACAAGTGGGGGGGCGCACATGTTTCTCTTCCTGGGGTCCACGCCTGTCGCGCAGGCCCCCGCAAGGCTGTCTTACTTGTGTCCTGGTTGGAGGCGCTCAGGCCTGGCTGGGCGGGCTCCCGAGAAGTCCATTTCTTTCTCCTCCTGGGGTTCATGCTGGTCGCGCAGGCCCCCGCAAGGCTGTCTTACTTGTGTCCTGGTTGGAGGTGCTCAGTCGTCTACACCCCTACCTTGTAAAAGAATTTTAAATGTCTTTTTGTACATTATAGGTTTATCAGTGTAAGAGAACCATTTCATTTGATATCTCATGTCTCTTTGATACATACTTGTATGTGTTGTTTGATTCACGTTGGTAGTAATTGTATGAGTTCACAATACTATCATTTTGTCCATATAGATCATTAAGTTTCTGAAGTGTGTAGTTAGTACTTTATTAGTTTTAGAAAGTCACACGCTAAAAGAAAATAATCAAATCAAAGTGTCTATCATTATTTACAATTGAGATTCTCCCCTACTAGATTATCAACTACCTGCAATACTAGTCATAGTAGGTACTGAGTGTATTATTACATTCAGTGCTGTCACAAGAATGTAAGCTATGAGCAGGTGAGGGTGTTTATTCACATGCCTGTTAAAGAGCTGTTGAATAAATGTCAAGTGAGTGATTAGTGTGAAGTTTGTATAATTCTGCCATTTTAGCAGTGAGGAATGAATCCTAGAGTGAGTGAAGCACTGCTCCAAGGATAGACTTCTAGTAATGGAATTGAAATCCAAATACATGTAGGATAATTGCTGTCATTTTTGACAGTGGGGACATGGTAACCTCATTGTAACCAGATGTATGCAGTAAGGCAGACGTGTGTAGTAATTCAGTATTAATTATTGCTGTGCATCAGCTTCCTTTTTTTTTAAATTTTTATTTCAAGGAGAATAAAGTCAAAACAAAACAGAATAAAGATAATGAGAACAAAACAATGAAGGTGATTCAGAACTTCAAAACAAGATGATAGGAAATCAGCAATGGCTACCATAATGTCTCTTGTTTTCTTCAAAATAACTGTCCATATCATCAAACATAATAAAATTAAACAAAACTAAACAGAATAAAACCAATCAAAAGAATGAAAGCATATTTTAAAGAGAATAAAACCAAACAAAGTAAAACAGAATAAAGCCAATCAAAACAAAACAGTGAAAGTGATACAAGATTTCAAAACAGAATAAAAGGAAATCATCAATGGCTACAATAATGCCTCTTATTTTCTTCAAAATTGCTGCCCATACCATCAGACATGATAAAATCAAACAAAACAAAACAGAATGAAACCAATCAAAACAGAGCATTGAATAATATAAAACAATAAAACAGAACAAACCAAAAAAGAACCATGTCGGATTTCATAAACAAGACAGAAGGAAATCCCCCATGTTTGCTATTGTTATCCTCTTAATAGGTGCTCAGGCTACTGGTCTTAGGCCTGCGAAGTCAGTAAAACAATAGAAACACGAAGTTGTTTTGGTACCTCAGATGCTGTCAACTCAGCCTATCTTCTGAATCAGCCAGTTGCTTGGGGGTGGGGTGGGGTGGGGCAGGTGTGTGTGTGGTAGTGGTGTTCTTGTCTCCCAGCCTGTGTACCAGTTTGGCTCATGAGAAGGGTGAATTGACTTCTTGCCCTTTTTTGTTACTCCTCTCAGACCCAGCAAGGCTTTTGCTGACTCATGGGAAAGGTGGATTTGGCTTGTTCTCCTCCTGGGACCCTCATGACATGCACTGGGTCACAGGAAAGGCAAATTGGCTTCCTGTTCTTCTTGTTACTCCTCCCAGGCCCAGCATGGCTTCTGCCCCCTAACTCTTTCTTAAAGGGCTAGATTATAAATATTTTAGGTTTGCAGGCCAGATGCTTTCTATGTCATCTACTCCAATCTGACATTGTAGTGTGAAAGCAGTCTTAGGCAATTAAGAAATGGATCCATGTAACTGTGTTCCAAGAAAACTTTATTTGCAAAAATAGATGGCAAGTTAGTTATGCCCAAGGTAGTGTAGCTTGTGTAGTTTGCCAGCCCATTTTAGGTGATCTCTTGCTACCAGTGCCACTAGTAATGACACAAATGTGAGTCTTGAAATTGCATGGCAGTATGTAATATTGTAGTATGGTAATCCAGGTGAGGCAGATTGTAGTTTAGTCTGCATTGTTTATCAAGATTAATCTGGAAATGAAAACAAAATTTATAAAATTATCATGAAGAATGTAGCAGTCTCTAGGAATTCTTATCCTTACTTGGAGAATAAGTGATACAAAGGAATAATAAAAGTAGAAAAGGATATAATAAATGAGATATATGATAAGAGCTATTATGGTATTCTGTTTCACTCTGTACTTACATAAATTTGTATTATCTAGTGAAAGACCAAAACTGTGGATCAGTGAGCAAGCTTTTCTTTTTTTTCTTTTTTCTTTTTTTTTTTTGCGGCACTGGGGATTGAACTCACAACCTCACGCCTGCCAGGGCAGGCGCTTAAGGCACTGAGCCAAACTCCCGGCCCTGGTTTTTTTTGAGGCAGAGTCGCACTGTGTAGCTCAGTCTGACCTTGCACTCACGTTGTAGCCCAAGCCGGCCTCGAACTCACAACGCTCCGCCTACCTTAGCCTCCCGAGTGCTGGGATTAAAGCGTGCACCACCATGCCCGGCAAGCTTTTCAATATTGCTTTTCCTTCATAATTATATGCTACTGGAATCATTATTTGTTTTTTTCTCTCTAAGAACTAGGTTGTATTAGATTTTTGCTTTTTGATTACTTTTTTTTTTTTTTTTTTGAGACAGGGTCTCACTATGCAGTTCAAGTTGGCCTTGAACTCACTTTGTAGCCCATGCTGGTCTCAAACTCGCAGCAATCCTCCTACCTCAGCCTCCCTAGTGCTGGAATTACAGGCATGCGCCACCACTCCTGGCTGTGATTACTTTGGCTTTCTGTTCAGAATTCTTTTTGTTTATTTTTATTTATTTATTTTTTTGGCCTGTTGCGCAGGCCCCTGCAAGGGGGATACAATTCAGGGGGCACTGATTCCAGAAGAGTCTCACTATGTAGTTCAGGCCACAGAGTCTCACTATGTAGTTCAGGCCAACCTTAAACTCTCTGTGGAGCCCTGGTTTTCCTTGAACTCAAGGTGATCCTGCTGCCTTGTAGTCTCCTGAGTGCTGGGATTACAGGTGTGCACCTGCATCTGTGTAGAATTCTTTTGACCTGGAGTAAATTATTTATTACATCATGTGTGTTGTAGCCAGCTGGTAACATTTCAGTGATCTGGAAAGGGTGTCTTTTTTTGCTATTGGGGATTGAACATAGGGGCTCATGTGTATTAGGCAAGCACTGTCCCATTGAGCTATATCCTTAGCTTGAAAGAAACAATCAATTTTAATGATTAAAATATGAATTGTGGGATGTTGAGAAATATTCTAACTAAACTTTTTATGGTGTCTTGCTTTAATGGATGTGACACTCATATACTTGTCATTCAGTTTGCGATTATAACATTTAAGAATGGTTTGTAATAATTTAATCTAAATAATATTTGAGAATAATTTACAACAGTTCAATCTACTTAGGAAAATTATGCTAATTGCCTAGATAGTTTTTCTTCTTCCAATAACATAAATTTCAGCTGAGGAGCTAGGAATGTAGCTCAGTGGTAGAGTGCATTTCTACCATGTGTAGTGTGCTGGGTTTAATCCCCAGTACCACTTAAAAAAAATTTCAGCTGGCATGATGCCACATACCTGTAATCCCAGTGCTTGTGAGGCTGATGTAGGAGAATCACTGCAAGTTCAAGGCCAGCCTGAATTACGTAGCATAACCCTATCTCACACTTTTTTTTTTATTTGAGATAGAGTCTCACTGTGTAGTTCAGTCCTCCTTCCTTAGCCTCCTGAATGCTAGGATTACAGGTGTGCACCACTACGCCCTCATGGCAATTTTTGCTAAAGAAAAAATTTTAAGCTGGGCATGGTGTCACACACCTCTAATTCTATCACTCAGGAGGCTGAGGCAGGATGCTCACTGTGAGTTCAAGACTAGCCTGCACTACATAGTGAGACACTGTCTCAAAAAAAATCATGAATTTTACATTAGTAGCATCCACATATTGGACTGTTGTGTTCTAGCTGTTTCCAAATAGTGAAAATACACATCTGCAGGAATTATGTAAGAAGTTTAATGAAAATTGTTAGGATTCTGCTCCACTACTTGTGAATTCTGTGCCCTTTAGCAGGTTAGTACAGTTTTCTTTTCTAGGTATCTGTTTCCTAATCTATGAAAAAGAGATGATAATTGTAATAATAGTGTGTAGAGGTTGCGAACTCTGCCCAGCCAGGAGCAAGGCCCTGGCACCATATGCGCTTCATGGCTAGCCCCACGCTCCAGAGGCTGTGAACTTCTTGCAGCCAGACTCAAGGTCCTGGTAGTGCCACATTCAGGGGTGCGCTCCACCTAGCTGCCTGGGTCCTGGAGATTCTGAACTCCAGTCAGCCAGGCACAAGGCCCCAGAGTCACACCCCTGGGGTGCATCTCTGTTAGTCACCTCTGTTGCAGAGGTTCTGAACTCTACACAGCCAGACTCTAGGCCCTGGTGACAAGCTCCAGGGTTGTGCCCCTGCTAGCTGCAGGGAGGATACAAGCTTTGCCCAACCCAGCATCCCAGAGCAACCCAAAAAGTACATCAGGGGAACACACAGCCAGACTCACAGGCCACAGAGCACAAGGATCTGGTGCCATAGTTTGGGGGTCTGTCCCGGCTAGCCACGGGGATATTGGAGGATTGAAGCTCTGCCCAGCACAGCGTTCCAGTGCAATCCATGGGGGGGCTGCCTGGCCAACCACACAGGTCTCCGAGAAAAATGACAAGACAAAAGAGCAAGATGCAGTCTCAGTCCTCCAGCCCAATGAGAACAAACCCAAGAGACACTGGGAATCACACAACTGAACTTCTCTGAAATGATAGCAACCGAAGTAAAGAAACAACTCCATGAAACTATAGAGGAAATCAGATCAGAAATAATCTCACAGGTAAAAAATGAAATGACAAACGTTATGAAAGAAATGCTGTGTGTATCTAAAGATCAAGATAAAAAAATAGATGAACATAAAATGATGGAACCTGAACAAAATAAGAGAATTAGAATGCATGAAACAGATTCAAAGTAATATTCAGGAAATTAAAAATTCCATTGAAAGTTGGCAAAACTGCTTGAACGAAGCTGAAGATACTATCGACTCTCAGACCTGGAGGACCACATGGAAGCTTATGATCATAAAAGAAGAGATCTCTTAAAAATAACAAGGAACCAGGAAGCAACAATTCAACAGCTGCAAGATGATGCCAAGAGAAACAATATAAGATTGATGGGTGTCAATGAAAAAAAGCAGGGATCGATATGAATGACCTGCGAAGACTATTTGCAGAAATAATAGCAGAAAAATTTCCAAACATGGAAAGAGAATCTGATATACACATAAGTGAGGCATACAGAACCCCAATTAACCGTAACCAAAATAAATCTTCATCCAGACATATAATAATTAGGATATCAAAAATTCAGCACAAGAATAGAATACTAAAAACTGTCAGAGAAAAGAACCAGATCGCTTATGAAAGAAAGCCTATCAGAATTACAGCAGACTTCTCAACACAAACCTTCAGGTCAAGAAGAGCTTGGAGTGAAGTATTTCAAATCCTGAAAGAAAACAACTTTCCACCCAGATTGATGTATCCTGCAAAACTATCTTTAAAAATTGATGGAGAAATAAGATACTTCAACAACAAAAAACAACTGAAGAAATTCATGGCCACCAAACCAACACTACAAAGAGTACTGAAAGACACTCTAGACACTCTAGAAAGAAACAAAGATAACTACATTCCCAAGAACAACAGCAAAAGGAAACCACTAAGCAGAACAAACAATTGAACAGAAAAAGTAGGAAACCAACAACAGAAACATGACATGGCAGTGATAAGTCAGTACATATCAGTTGTATCAGTCAATGTACATGGTCTCAACTCACCAATAAAAAGAAACAGACTGGCAGAGTGGGTTAAGAAACAAAATCCAACGATATGCTGTGTACAAGAAACACATTTAAGTCAAAAGGAAAATCACAGACTAAAAATCAAAGAATGGAAAACAATACTTCTTAAAACAGGAACCCAGAAAAAAGTAGGGGTAGCTATTTTGTTTGCAGAAAATGTGAACTTCAAACTAAGAATGATCAAAAGAGTTAGAGAAGGTCACTACATACTTGTTAGGGGAAAACTTCAAGAGGAAGAGATTATGATCATAAATATATGTGCACCAAATAGGGGAGCACCCAACTATGTAAGACAAATCTTAATAGACATGAAAAACCAAATGAACAGTAATACACTGGTAACGAATGGGGGACTTTAACACCCCATTGTCACAAAGAGACAGATCAACCAAACAAAAAATCAGCAAGGAAATGACACAACTGAATCAAACAAATGAACCTAGTAGATGTGTACTGAGTGTTCCACCCAACAACATCAAAATACACATTGTTCTCTGCTGCACATGGATCATTCTTTAAAATGGATCCTATAGTAGCCCATAGAACATGCTTAAGTAATTGCAAAGGAATTGAAATAATTCCTTGCACATTATCTGACCATAGTGCAGTGAAATTGGAAATTAATGACAACCCCAAAGAGCCCCATAAACACATGGAAATTAAGAAACACTCTCCTAAACAATCAGTGGGTCACAGAAGAAATTAAAGGAGAAATTAAACAATATTTGCAATCGAGCAAAAATGCAAATACGAATTGCCAGAACCTGTGGGATACAATGAAAGCAGTCCTCAGAGGGAAATGTATAGCACTAAACTACCACATCAGAAAAATGGAAAGAACACACATAAACAACCTAATGCTGCACCTCAAACTTTTGGAAAAAGAAGAGCAAGTCAAGCCCAAAACCTGAAGGAGGGAGGAAATTATAAAGATCAGAGCAGAAATTAATGCAATCAAAACTAAGAAAACAATACAAAGAATTAATGAATCAAAGAGTTGGTTCTTTGAAAGAATAAATAAAATTGATAAGCCCCCTAGCCAACTTACCAAAAAGAGGAAAGAAAAAACTCAAATGCATGCAATAAGAAATGAAAAGGGTAAAATCACTATAGATCCTGTGGAAATACAGAAGATCATCAATACCTACTTTGACAACCTTTACTCCCATAGGTTCGATAACACAGCAGAAATGGACAGATTCCTAGAAACGTATGAATTACCACAGCTGAATCAAGAAGATGTAAAACTACTGAATAACCCAATTTCAGCTATTGAAATTGAAAATGTAATTAGAACCTTACCAACAAAGAAAAGCCCAGGTCCTAATGGATTTACTGCTGAATTCTACAAGAAAATGAGGGAAGACTTAATGCCAACACTCCTCAAACTCTTCAGTTAAATTAAAAGGGAAGCAAGTCTCCCTAACTCATTCCTGGAAGCAAGTATTACCCTAATACCAAAACCAGAGAAAGATCCAACCAAACAAGAAAATTACAGGCCAGTCTCCCTAATGAACATAGATGCAAAAATCCTCAAGAAAATGCTGGCAAATAGAATACAGCAAGTCATCAGGAAGATTATACACTATGGTCAAGTTGGATTCATCCCAGGAAGTCAGGGATGGTTCAACATATGCAAATCAATAAGTATAATATACCATATCAACAGAGCCAAGGGCAAGAATCACATGATCATCTCAATAGATGCAGAAAAAGCTTTTGACAAAATCCAACACTCATTCATGATAAAAACCCTATAGAAAATCAGAATAGATGGCCTGTACCTCAACCTGATAAAAGTGATATATTATAAACCAACAACCAACATCTTACTAAATGGACAAAAACTGAAAACTTTCAACTTAAAATCAGGACCAAGACAAGAAAGTCCATTATCACCACTCCTATTCAGTATAGTTCTGGAAACATTAGCCAGAGCAATTAGAGAGAGAAATAAAGGGAATAAGGATAGGAAAGGAAGAAGAAAAATTATCATTATTTGCAGATGATATGATACTCTACGTAGAAGACCCCCAAAAATCCATTGAAAGACTTCTAGATGTAATAACCAAATCCAGTAATGTTGCTGGATATAAGGTCAACACTCAAAAATCTATAACATTCTTATACACAAACAACAAACTCACTGAGAGAGAAATAAGGGAAACCACACCTTTCACTATAGCATCCCAAAAAATGAAATACTTAGGAATCAATCTAACAAAGGAAGTAAAAGAGCTTTACAGTGAAAATTATATTACTCTGAAAAAGGAAATCGAAGAGGATTTGAGAAAATGGAAGGATATTCCCTGTTCATGGATAGGAAGAACAGACATTGTGAAAATGGCCATTCTCCCAAAATTTTTATACAGAGTTAATGTAATCCCAATCACAGTACCACTTGCATACCTCACAGAGCTAGAGAAATCATCCCTAAAATTCATCTGAAACCAGAAGAGACCTAGAATAGCAAAGGTAATTCTGGACAACAAAGGTAAGGCAATAGGCATCACAATCCCCAACTTGAAACTATATTACAAAGCTACTGTGATAAAATCAGCATGGTAATGCAATCAAAACAGATCTGAAGATCAGTACAATAGATTAGAAGATACAGCCACAACTACAAACACACTCAGCCACCTCATCTTTGACAAAGGGGCCAAACATGTACATTGGAAGCAAGTAGCCTCTTTAATAAGTGGTGCTGGGAAAACTGGCTTTCCATATGCCATAAACTAAAACTAGGTTTATGTCTATCACCATGCACTAAACTAAAGTCAAAATAGATCAAAGATCTTCAGTATTAAAACAGAGACACTAAATTTGCTGGAAGACAAAGCAGGTAAAAATCTTGACAACATAAGAGTAGGCAAAGAGTTCATGAACAAGATCAAACTGCATGAGAAATACTTCCCAGAATCAACTGGGATCTCATCTTACTAAAAAGTTTCTACATGTCAGAGGAAATCCCCAACAAAGTGAAAAGAAAATCCATGAATTGGGAAAATATCATAGCCAACTGTCCCTCAGACAAAGGACTTCTGTCTAAAATAAATGAAGAATTAAAACAAATCAGGCCCTTGAAATTCAAGGACCCAATCCAAAAATGAGCATCTGATATGAGTACACACTTGTCAGAGGTAGAAATACAAATGGCAAATAAATATATGAAAGAATGTTCAACATCAATGGTCATTTGGGAAATGTAAATTAAAACAATACTGAGATTCCATCTCATCCCAGAAAGAATGGCCAAGATCAAGAAATCAACTGATAACAAATGCTGGAGGGGCTGTGGAGAAAAAGGAACTCTTCTTCACTGTTTGGAGTGTAGTCTGGTGCAATCACTATGGAAATCAGTGTGGAGATTCCTCAAGAATCTAGGGTTAGATACTACTTTTGGATCAGCTGTCCCGCTTCTGGGCATTTTCACAGAAGAATTGAAAGCATCATACCACAGTGATATATGTGCACCCATGTTTACAGCAACACAATTTGTAGTAGCCAAATCTTGGAAACAACCCAAGTGCCCATCAATCAAGGAATGGATAAAAAAGATGTGGTATTTTTATACAATGGAGTACTACTCAGCTATCAAGAAAGATTGCATCGAGACTTTTATAAGTAAATGGACACGACTTGAGACCATACTCATAAGTGAAATTAAATCAAACTCACGTGTATAAATACTGTATTGTCTCCCTGGTGTAAGAAACTGTTAAAGTACACATGACCCAGAATCTACAATAAATACTGTGTAAGGGTGAGAAACTGCTCAAAGAGGAATAGTAATTGGGATAGGGGAAAGCAGGAAAGAAGGGAGAAGGAAAAAGACATAAATTTGTATATATGTGTATATAAGATAGCTAAAATGACTATACTACTAACTGTTAGTTATTGGAAAAGATCAGTTAATACTCATATGATTAGATCAATTTTACATGTGTATATCTGTTAATCTAAACAACTCTTTTCAAGGTAATGATATGCAATATTGCAATCATTGTCAGATTCCTACCATCTTGTTTTGTAAACCTATAGTTTTATTGTGTTGGATTTGTTGTTGTCTTTTGCTTTTTTTCTTTTCTGTGTCTTTTTTCTCTTAAGTAAAAAACAGTGTGTAGTTTTTGCATGAGGATTCAATGAGATAATACATGAATGCAGGCAGAGGGTTTCTGTTTTTTTCTTTGTTTGTTTTGTTTTTGAGATAGTGTCTTTCTGTACTGCCCAAGCTGGTCTTGAACTCCTGGGTTATCTCTTCCTTCCTCAGGAGTTGGTACTACAGGTATTTGCTACCACACTCAACTCATTGCCTGTACAGTTGTAGCAAAGAGCTTGGTGTAACCTAAGTCTGTCCACATAAAGGACTATAACATGTGATAGAAAAGGTACATTTAGGAAGTCATAGGATTTGGGGGTGTTTGATAGGAAAATAGAAGATTCATTTCGTGGTGGTGGTGTACACCTGTAATTCCAGCACCAAGAGGCTGAGGCAGTAGGATCGAAAGTTTGAGGCCAGCCTGGACTACTTTAGACCTTGTCTCAAACTCATACACACACACACACACACACACACACACACACATGAATATTTTACCTATATCATTTCTGTTTAAGTGCACTATTTTTATGTGCTTTATTATAGCTTTTCCTTATATTAGTTCCTAAATTATATTTAGTAACGTGTTCGTGAAAACAGTGATGATATGTGAAATTGTGTCTCATCTAATCCAGGACACTGCAGAAAAATAATTAAGGTAGAAATAAGACATAGCACCACATTTTCAGCACAGGAAACAAATGTACAAGGTCATTTAAGTATTGGCTATAGACTTTGTTGAGATAGGAAGTGAATCAGAATGGAAGAAGATGGAAGGGCAGAGAAGGGAAGGGGAAGTAAAAGTGATTAAGATGTGATATGTGTATGTACCAATTTCTTTTTTTTTTACTAAATCCATTTTATTCATAGATAAGAAAGAAAAAAAAAGGAAAAAAAACTACGATAAAAATTTAAAGTATGTCGGGGTAACAATGGTGCATACATTGCACATTGTCATCCCCAAATCATTCACCCAGAGCATATGTACCAACTTCTCAAGATGAATATAGTCATTATGTATTGCAAACTTACACTAATAAAGAAGAAGCCGAACAATATTTTAGAAACTACCAAATAGAGGGACAGAGGCTTGTCTTTATCTGTATCAGGCTCCCACTGTGTTTTTACTATCTTAAAATGTGCACAGTCTAGCTTCTTATACTTCTCCACAACAGAATGATAAGCAGCTTGGTTGAATTATAAATCATACAGTGATTTACTATGTCTTTCATTGTCTCTAGGATGATTGAGGAAAGTGGAAACAAGCGGAAGACCATGGCAGAGAAGAGGCAGCTGTTCCTAGAAATGCGTGAGTTTCCAAAGCTCCTGCGGCTCTTGTTCTAGTGTGCAGGATGTTTTGTTTTACTCTTTGAGGCAGCTTTGATCAGAAATTTTGTTATAAGCTTTAGAGAAGGAGGAATGGGAGTTAAAACAAAAGATGTCGGAGAGGAATGGGGTGGTTCCCAGTATCTGAAGGGCTGTTTTGCTGTTTGACTGCATGTTTTTGTGATTTGACCATGTGACTTTGACTGGTTCACACCTACTGAACCTCAGATTCCTTTGGTATTTGTAGTACAGGGCAAATGATCTGGACCGGTGATCGAGAAACCTTTTCAAAGGATACTACTTCAAGCATATACCCAGCAGAGAAGTATTATAAAATTGATGCTGCGTGGTTGTAGCAGGAGAGTGGAGACAAAAATCCAAGCTAGGATTATCCTAAACTCCTTGAAGAGTTCTAAAATTCCGCATATAACAGTGTGAAAATCAAGCTGGGTGTGGTGGAGCACACACACTTGTAATGCCGGCACTCAGGAGGCTGAGGCAGGAGGATTGCTGCAAGTTCAAGGCCAGCTTGGGCTGCAAAGGGAGTTCAAAGCCAGCCTGAACTGCATGGTGAAACCCTGTTTCAAAAAGACCCCCCACAAAGAAACAAAACCAGAAACCAAACACCTGTGTGAAAGTCGGTGGACAAGTCAGTCCCAAAAGACCTTTTTAACTCTCAAAATTTTGTTTAATTCTGTAGAAACTTAGTCATGGGAGGCACAGTTTGGCTCAATTCAGATCTGTGTTGTCCTGTCAAGTATAGGCTGGACAGCTATTTGTTAGGAATGATAGCGAAGGAATTTTGGCATTGTCTGGGTAATGGCTGGGTGATCCTTACGAACTTTCATAGTTTTGACTCTTTATTCAGTCATCCAAGTGAGATAACTTTCTCAACTTCACCTTCCTCAAAAAGGAAAAAAATTCTTTTTTTCACAAAGTGTAGCTGAATTTTACCTTATAAATGAGTCTTGAGTCTGTTCCTCTGATCACAGTAATGTTGCATCCAGGTTAGATTGTCTGGATTGGATCTAGTTGTATGATCTTAAGCAAGTTATTTAGTTTCTCTCTGTCTCAGTTTCTTCATCCATAAAACAGAATAGTTCTGACTGCATAGAATTATTGCGAAGATTAAATGAGATAATGTAAGTAAAATACTTTGCATAGTGCCTAATGCAGAACAGTAAATATGGTTAACTGTCTATTAAAATTTTAAATCACTTGTTACTTTTCTGAACTAAGGCAGTAAATTTCTGATACTTTTGTCCAATTGGCCCTCTCAAATCTGCTATTTGTGTGCTTGACTGAATCATATGACTCCATGTTACTTCTTTGTTTACATCTCTTTATTCTGCTTTTTATCAGTTTGATGACGCCTTAGGCCTCTTGCTTGTTTCTTATGTTCCCCATTTGTATCACATGCCTTGTGGGTTAGCTTTTTGTCACTATAATAGAATACCCAAGACAATCAACTTCTAAAGAAAAAAAAAGGTTATTTTGGCTTCCAGTTCTGGAGGTTTCAGTCTGTGACTAATTGTTTCTTTTGGGCACATCGGTGGGTGGTGGTGGAGCACAGCTGCTCACCTGATGACAACAATACAAAAGAGAAAGAAGGAGGAGCTGATGTGCTGCCATCCCCTTTACCCTCACTTCCCAGTAATGCCAGGCTTTTAACAGTGGGCCTTCCAGGGACATTTAAGATCCTGTAACATTCTGCATGCCATTTCGCAACAAGACTGTGTTGGCTTTCCTGCAGATAGGTCAGACTGTTTCATAGCTTTGTCCCTTTGCTAATTCCATCATTTTCCTTTGTCTGGCAGACTGCCCTTGACTTTCAAGATTCAGAGGGTCATTTCTCTATCAGTATTTAGCTTGACGGTGGCAAATCTATGGCACGCATGCTGCAACAGGCTGTTGGTTATCACTGAAAGCTCTAAAATTTTGCCTTTGCTGATTTAGAATTTACTATTTTCTGTTCCCCATTCTAAGTGCTAGGTTAACGGGAGAATAAAACACAGTGCATGATTTTACTCATGATGCTTTCGTGTTAGTAAGATGTAGCAGGTAAAATAGGAAGCCAAATTAGTAAATAATACTAATTTCTGATACTGAGACGTGGTTGTGTGCTATACCTAAATAAACATGGGCATGTGAGAGAGAGTGACTCTGGGAGACATTTGACATAGTCTTCTTTTGTTACTGTTATTACTCTAACAGATAAACATCATACAGATGCTTTTTCTATAACAAACTTGACTGTTTCAGGCAGTCTGGGAGGTGTTGGGTGACACCCCCATCCCTGTTTCTTCACAGAAAGATTTGTATTGGTCCACTGTTGGAAGTCCCTGTCCTTCATGCCAAACGGTGTCACCCAAAGCTCCAGTGTAATTACTTGTGGATGCCCAGTCACCCAGTCACCTGTTTCTAGCCTTACCACTCTCTAGTGTATCATCTAGGTGTTTCGTTGATTTTAGTATGTCAGTTTTCACACCTCTTTAATTAAGATTAATGGTTATAAATTCTGCTTGAGTAGGTAAGTATACCATTTTTAATGACAGTTCTAATCTGTGTTGTGTAAACCTTTTAGTCCTTTTTCTTGATCTAATGTATTAGTTGGGCCCTCAGGTATTATATTAAAGAGCAGGGAGAATGGCAGGCCTACTTGTCTAGTTTTTTACTTTAAAGGAAATGCTTCTAATATTGCTAAGAATGATATTTGCTGTAGGTTTCATATTGTTTATCAGGCTATGGAACTTCTCTTAATATGAGGAGTCATTATTGTTTTCTTAAGTCATTTATGGCATGATGCTCAAGAAGCTTTGGATTTTGTACTTTTGGAGTAAGGACCCTCATCTGTAGGTAGCCTTTTTTTCCAATTTTTTCATTTTAATATCTGTTTTATTATATAGGAATATAGCTATGCTAACTTTCTTTTGGTTAATGTGTGGTGTAGTATAACTAGTTTCATTTTCTTTAAAATTTTCTGAGTCCTTAATGCTTTGTCTCCCGTAAACAGTGAAAGTTAGATTATTTTTTAAAAGTCAGGGCTGTTTCCAAGATTTAGCTATTACAAATTGTGCTGCTATAACATGGGTGCACATATATTGCTGTGGTATAATGTTTTCAATTCTTCTAGAAAAATACCCAGAAGGGGAATAGCTGGATTGAATGGGACCTCCAATCCTAGTTTTTTAATGAATCTCCACATTGATTTCCACAGTGCTTGCACCAGTCTGCACTCCCACCAACAGGGAGAAGGGTTCCTGTTTCCTCACAGCTCTGCCATCTTCCTGCCTGTGTGTTGTAATCTGAGCGACTACTTTGAAGATAACGATACGCAATATATTAGTCATTGTTAATCTCTTGTTATTTTGTTTTGAAATTCTGTATCATCATTTTTTTAAATTAAAAAAAGTCAGTGTGATAATCTTTGCTTTTTCACTAAAGTTTGTCTTAGCCTTTTTTGTGAATACTGAGAAATTTCATTTTTTACAACTTACGCATTTCAGTTTGGTCCTTTTGTTCCTTTGTCTTCTCTTAGAAGAATTGAGTTTTCTTCCTTCCACTGCTTCCCTCTACTTGGTTGTGAGTTTTCTTTTCTTTTTCTGTTCTTTTTGTGTTTACCTAGAAACATTAACGTCAATTAAAATGAAATGCAGACCTTATTAATATTTATAACTTCATTCAAAGTAATATAAGACTATTAGAATATTTTAAGAATACCTCTTTTATGTATGATATTTAGCTCCACAAGTAGACTTTTGTCTCTTTTTAGCCATCTCTTTTTTTTTTTTTTTTTTAAACAGGGTCTCAGTATGTAGCCCAGACTGGCCTGGAACTTACGGCAATCCTCCTGCCTCAACCTTCTGAGTGCTGGGGTCAGGTGTGTGCCATCACACCCGGCTCTTTTTTTGTCTTTTTGAGACAGGGTTTCACTATACAGTTCAGGGTGGTTTTGAACTCACTTTGTATCCCATACTGGCCTTGAACTCACAGCCTCCAAAGTGCTTTTCTCTTTTTGTAGTGGGTATTGAACCCAGGACCCTCAAGCTAGGTTCAGTACCCACTACATTATCAGCCTCTTTTTCTGTTTTTTATTTTGAGATAGAAGTCTCACTGAGTTGCTAGATTGCCCAGGCTGGGCTTAAAGTTGCACTCCTTCTTCCCCAGTTTCCCATAGGCCTGTACCAGTGTGTCTGGCAGACTATCATTATTTTATACACTTGATTTTTGTGAATACAGCCTATTTAATTTTCACTTTCTTTGCTTGATACTATTTTTTCTCTTAAATCCAGATAAATTTAAACCTAAATTTAGATGACCAGGCCTGTGTGTCCATCATTTTCCTGTGTAAGACCCTCTCCTCCCTTTTTTTCCTGATTCATCCATTGAGGGAGTCTATGTTCAGTTGTCTTGGTTTTATTTGCATCCTGTTCTGTAATGAGACCTTTGGCTTCGTTCTATTTCCTAGGGTTTTTATTCCTACTGCCAACGAAAAAATAAGGATGTCATTTATGTTACCTATATGAACTAGTAATTCTTTTTTTCTTTTGGAATTTTTTTTTATTTTTATTTTTATTTTTGGTGGCACTGGGGATCAAACTCACAGCCTCACACCTGCCAGACAGGCACTTAAGCCAGTGAGCCAAACTCCCAGCCCTAGTTTTTTGAGGCAGGGTCGCACTATGTAGCTCTGGCCGGCCTTGCGCGCACGTTGTAGCCCAAGCGGGCCTCGAACTCACAATGCTCCTCCTACCTCAGCCTCCTGAGTGCTGGGATTAAAGGCATGAGCCACCA
Source organism: Dasyprocta punctata (assembly GCA_004363535.1). Taxonomy (NCBI): domain Eukaryota; kingdom Metazoa; phylum Chordata; class Mammalia; order Rodentia; family Dasyproctidae; genus Dasyprocta; species Dasyprocta punctata. Next base: position 19,450 of record RJWM01013894.1, read on the forward strand.
CGCCCGGCTCTTTTGGAAATTTTTTTGTATTAGATGTGTTTGTAATAGTTTTTAGGCTATTTAGAAATGTTATTATATGTTTATCTATGTCGTGTCCATTTTCTGTTGCTAATAACAATACCACAGACTGGGTGTATATAAAAGCTTTATTTTGGCTCATGGTTCTGGTCCAAGGCTCTGGGGGAGGTCTTCCTGCTGGCAGAATCCCGAGGTGACTCAGGACACCCCATGGTGGGAGAGAGGGAGTGCCTGTATGTGTCCTGTGGTGTCCCTCTTGGTAAAATGCCCTCAGCTTTCAGTCATGGGGGCTCCACCCTGGTGACCCCATATCTAATTCTAATTACCTCTCTGAGGTCCCATCTCTAAACATCATGATCAGATTAACTTTTTACCCTTTGTTACTTCATAAAAGGGATTAAAGTCTAATAGAAATTGTAGGGACAGGCTGTATTGAAACACTAGCTGTTTACTAGATCTGTAGTCTTTGCTTTCCTTTCTTCACCTTCTTTTGTTCAGTTGAGTCCTTTGATAGTACCCTGTTATCTTCCCTTGGTTCACTGAGCACCTCCACCAGATCCTTTGCCTCCTGAGAACACAGTTTTGAATCTTCTGCCCTATCTGAGGAGGGCTAAAGCATGGACTGTTGTATATGGGAAAAGAAGCCAACTCCCCCAGAACATATATACATATATACATACCTATGTACATTTCTTTCATTCATTCATTCAGTACTAACCCTAACCCTAACCCTAACCCTAAATTCAGGGCTTTCATACTGGGTTGCCTTTTTTGAAAAGTTTGAGACAAGGCCTAAGTTGTAAATTGCCTGGGCTAGGTTTGAACTTGTGATCCTCCTGCCTCAGGTCTCCCAGAGAGTTGGGATTACAGATATGTGCCACCATACCCAGCTCCTGTAATTTTTATCATCTTCTACTGTCAGCCTTTGTTGGTGTCCAGAATTTTGTCTATACCATAGTTTGTCTAACCTTTCGACTTCATGTAGCAGATGTAGCAGATGAGAATGTTTTGTACCAGCAACACAGAACTTTCTTATTTTTACATGTTTATTTACCCAATAGGCACTTTAGGTGCTAGCTCTATTACATCCTAGTTTTAGGTATATAATGATGAACATCAACAATAACAAAATTAAGCATTGTCTTCTTGGAACTTAGACTTCTGGAAATGTAAACAGGAATAATAGGGCAGTAGGAGTCATGATGAGGTCTAGAGGGATCTGGGAGAAGTAATGTCCAGGCTGAGTCAGCCCGGTGTGAGGTAAAGGAAGAGCTGGGGCCTAAGTACTTACAAAGGTCCAGAGGTAGAAGGGCTTGGCACCTTTTGGTGGTTATATGTATGTAGTCCAGAATGACTGAAGTTGTATATAAGGTAGAATTTGAAAGAAACACATGAACCAAACCTTTCAGTTGAGCTGGATGGCTCTTGGTTTCCTGAATCTAGCTTGATCATAAGACTTTCTTGAAGAACTTTTAAAAATAAACAGTTCGGCTAGGCATGGTGGCACACTTCTGTAATTTTAGCATTCTGAGGGTTGAGGCTAGAGGATTGCAAGTTCAGGTCCCAATAATTTAGTGACTTAGTGAGATGAAAACTGTTTTGGAAAGCAAAACAAGACAAAACAATTCCAAATGTGTCCTTAGAGTGTTTTGTTTTGTCTCATTTTGTTTTGTTTTGTTTTGTTTTGTAACATGGTATCACTGTGTAGTCCAGGTTGGTCTCAAACTGGAGTAGAGCCTGGACATTCTACATGGTTAATGTAATGCTAAGGTGGTGCTTGTGATCAGGTGATACTAATGGTGATTCCACAATGATTGCAGCTTGCAGAGTTTGCTTATCTTCTGCCTTCTGTTATTCCCCCCCACACACACGTAAGAACACCTGTATTGGCCTTCCTGTCTCACTATTACATATTATGTTTTCTTTCTTATAAAAAGGTTTTGAAGATGATTTGGTTTCCCTGTTTGTCATTCCCCAAGAACTCTTCCCTGACCCTGAAATTGAATGAAGTGTTTTCAGGGCACTAAAATCACAGCTGAAATTGCACTTTTCTTCTGCACTTTTACAGAATAGAACTACATTTTCTTTAGTGGTAAGATAGTTGCATGAAATAGAGAAAGCTGTCAGTGAAAATGAGCTTCAGGCTGATACCTTGAATAAGAAGTGTATTAGATGTAGTCGTGGAGTTTAGGAAAGAGTGGCTTTTTACAGGTACTTCACTGCTGGTTTAAAGGTTTTTCTTTGTTGCTAGTGTGGCGTTTCTCATAGGAGTTTAAGCTTCTGATACAAGCAAATACAATAAAATCCTTCCATTCGTCAGTTTGCTTTTCTTGGGATTTGGCTATTCTGTACAACATTCACTGCCTATTCCCATGAGTGAGGAGAAAGTAATCCCTTCTTGTCCCGCTCTGTCTGCCTCCCGCACTTCTTGGGTTCCCAGGACCCTCATCTTGTTCTGTTAGCTATAGAGCTTTTCTGAATTCTCCAGTTAGGACTAGAGTTTTCTGTTTAGTTAGTACCTTTTGCACAATTTCTTCAAAAAGCTTAAAAGATATTGTCTGGCATTAGTATTAAAATGACATTTGTTTGTGTTTTTATAGTGCAATGAAGAGTAATCAGTTCTGTTTCAGAAGCCCTATCGTAATGATTTTGTCCTAACTGCTTCTTTGTGGAATGGTTGGGCTAATCCTAAATTTCATGTGGCAGCTTAACAGACCAAGAGTAGCCAAAGCAGTCTTCAAAGAGGGGGAACAAAGCCAGAGGACTCATGCTTTCTGACATCAGAACTTTATATTATAACCTAGATTCTGTATTTCAGGCATAAAGTTAGACCCATGTGTTAATCAGCTTTCCACTACTGTTACAAAATAACTATATTATCAACTGAAGAAGATTCAGATTTTATTTTGGCCTCTAGTTTTGAAGATTTCAGGCCATGGTTGCTTGTCCTTGATGTTTTTATATCTGTGACAGCCATGTCCTGTGAGGCTGTCTTAACTCCCCAGGGTGAGGACCTTGAAGGGCAGTGAGAAGGTGAAGAAATGAAGACAAGATACAGAAAGCTGGGATCAGGTGGAGCCCTCTCCCTGGGTGGAGGAAAGGAGCAGCTCAACCACTGCAGCACATTTATTTATACATTCAGAGGGTTGATGTCACGTGATACCCCTTTGCCTGCATGGTGGTCTAAGGGCTTGGTGTTCTCTGGACTGGAGCAGCTTGTTCATGTTGCTTGCCTCAGGCGCTCTTTGTTCCCAGAACCAGCCTTGCTCCAGTCCCACGCCAATCCCACACGTGTGATTGTTCTCCAGCTTCAGCTGCTCCCCACATGTGGCAAGACATAGTACATCATGGTAGAGGAAACCCATTTACTTCATGAGGAGAAATGAGAGAGGAAGCAATCAGAGTCCCATGAATGCCTTACAGAACTTTGATTTTTTGTTAAAACAGAATTTTGTGTTATTTTGTTTTGTTTTGTTTTTGAGACATCACTTTGTAATTCAGGCCGACTTTGAACTCACTTTGTAGCCCAACTTGGGCTACACTTTGTAGTCAAACTTGAAGCAATCCAACTGCCTCAGTCTCCTGAGTGCTGGGTCAAGGACATATTCTTAATGACTGAAAGATGAGGATTCCTACTAAGCCTTACCTCTTACAGCTCTATCACTTCAGAATGTAAAGCTGGGGCTAAGTCTTTAACACATGGGGCTTAATGGACGGTATTTAAGATCCATACTATAGCAGCACATAATTAAAGGGATAGAATTGAAGTCTGGAATTAAACCCATATATTTATAATTATATATATATATATATATATATATATATATATATATTTATTTATTTATTTTTTTTGTACTGGGGATCAAACTCACAATGCCGTGCTTGCCAGGCAGGCCACTGAACTAAACCCCCAGCCCCAATAATAGGTAGTTTTTGTCAAGGTTGTCAAGACCGTTCAATGGAGAAAGAATAGTGTTTTGAACAGATGGTTGTTGGGAAATTGGATATCTGTGTTTATTTGGATCCCTCCCTCATACCATATATCAAGTTAATTCAAGACGGATCATAGGCCTAAACATGAAAGAGGAAGCTCTTAGAGAAAAATGTAGCCACATGTGATAGCACATACATGTAATCTAAGCTACTTGGGAGACTGAGACGGGAGGATTGTAAATTTGAGCCTAGTCTGGGCACTTCAGTGAATTCTCATCTCAAAATAAAAAATAGCTGGAGATGTGGCTCAGTAATAGAGTACTTGCCTAGCATGCCTGAGGCCCTGGGTTTGATTCTCAGTACTGAAAAATGAGATGAGATACCCAAGTAACAGCAACAACAAACTCTTGGAGAAAATATAGGTATAAATCTTCTTGACCTTTGTAGGTATAAAGCTTGCTGAGATACAACACCAGAAAACACAAGTTACAAAAGAATAAATTAGATTGCATCAAAATGATAAACTGTTGTGCTTCAGTGGATACACCAGAAGTCAAATGACTACCAACAAAATGAGAAAAACTATTTACAGATCATATGTCCTGTGACTTCTGTTTAGAATAAAGTACAACTTTTTATTATAATATACCCCAGATACATAGTGAGGAAAGTCATTGCTAAGGGGCAGAAGTTTCTTTTTTGGATGATGAAAATATTGTAAATTGATCTTGGCAATGAATGTACAATTCTTTGAGTAGTAAGATTCATTGAATTTTGTACTTTCAGTGGCAAATTGTAGGATATATGCTTTGTATTTTTATAATGCTTTTATGTTAAAAATAAGTAGAGCTACAAAATATTCAGAAGAATAGAAATTTTGTGAGAATGAGGTGGTGGAAGAAATCATTTTAATTATGACATCAAGGTACAGGTGGAAGTGAAATGAGAAGTATTTTGGCCAATAAACACTACTTTCACAAAAACCCGGAAAAATCTTCCCTTTCCTCCCTCTATGCTGTGAAATGAACAGAAACAGGAGATGCCAGTAAACATTAGTAGAAAGTAACTTGTACCAGTTCACTTTCCCCTGACTGATTCAAGTTGCTACCAGATCTTACAAGGGCAGCAAAGATGAATAAGAAACTCACATTAGGGTCCACAGCTTTCTAAAGTGACCTTAAAATTTAAGGAGACTTTATCTATACTAAATTCTGAAATGAGAACAAAGCTTGATTTATAGACTCATGAAATTTTAGGCTCTGTTCTGGTTGCAATGACTGTGTCTTGCAGTCATTTATTTTTTGTACACTTTGCTGGTCTGGACTTAGAATAGCATCCAGTGCTGAGTTTTTTCTTTTGTGGGTGCTGGGGATGAAACCCAGGGCCTCATGGATGCAGTGTATGTACTGTACCACTGAGCTACACCTCAGCCCCCAGTGCAGACTTCTTGACTCTTCTAGAACAAGTAGGAGGCTCAGGGTGTGCGTCAACTGAAGGTTGCACACTTACATGTTTGACTGTTGGTGCTGCCCTGTGGTTATGGACTTAATTCCTCTGCATATGATCTCCTCCATATCAGTAGTCTGCACATCCTCACAGTGTGGTGTCTGAGCCCCCAAGGCAGGCATCCTAAAAGAGTGAAAGTAGGGGTAGCTGACTGCCTTTTATCACCCGTCTGTAGAAGTCGTGCACTATCATTTCTGTTGAGGCATCAGAATATCCTGTTCAGATTTGAGTGGAGAGAAATAATTTTAGTGCTTAATAGAGAGGGGCATTGTATTAGAAGAGCATAAAATACTGCTCTGGAGATACTGCTGTGGAAGGGGGCCTCAGCTTAGCGATGAGGACATTGAGGATGAGAAGAGGTGTGTAGCGTGGGCATGGTTATTTTCTATTTTGTAGCCAAGTTGGGGCTGGAATTTAGTTTTCTAGTCTTTAGGCTTGAGTCTTTCCTGCTCTACCACTCTGTTCCCATTTCCTGATCACTTGATCGTTCACTCAGTCATGTACAGTTGGCATGTATTATAATCAAGTGACTTGGGACATGAGTGTTCCACCCCTTAGAGTTTTCTTAGCCCAGCAGAGCTGATGATAATAGGCAAAGCTTTTGGTAGAGTCCTGGCATGTAGTGGGCCTGCAGAGGATGTTTCCCAACCCCTCCTTCCTCCAGTTTGGTTTTTATCAGAAGGCTTACTTGATTGTTGAATAGGGAACCACACTTCCTAGCGTTTAGAAATCAAATGGCAAATTCAGTTGAAGATTTTTATTTGACCTTTTTCAGGTGCTCAGAATTTTGATGTTATACGGCTATCAACTTACAGAACAGCTTGCAAACTACGATTTGTACAAAAACGATGCAACCGTAAGTCTTTTTTTCCTCATTACTGTGATGGTGGTTAGGCTTCTTAGTATAAAATAAAATATTTTAATATCCTTTGTTTCATATTCTTATGTTAATTGAATTTTAGTTTTAATTATTAGCATATAAACTTTATAATGGAATGAACTTGTCATTTTAATCTTGTATTCTTAAAATTTTAACAGACTCAATATTGTAATTGGTTTTGAGACAGGCATGATGTTAATGCTACGTGGAAGAACTGATTTTTTCCTTGTTAATATTAATGAAATTAATTTGTTAGCTTCTGGAGGAAAAGAAAGGTGTTTTTTTTTTTTTTTTTTTTTTGCGGTACCGGGGATTGAACTCACAACCTCGCGCCTGCCAGGGCAGGCGCTTAAGCCACTGAGCCAAACTCCCAGCCCTGGTTTTTTGAGGCAGGGTCGCACTATGTAGCTCAGGCCGGCCTTGCGCTCGTGTTGTAACCCAGGCCGGCCTCGAACTCACAACACTTCTCCTACCTCAGCCTCCTGAGTGCTGGGATTAAAGGCGTGCGCCACCACGCCCGGCTAAGAAAGTATATTTTGATAAAGTCATAATAATTATTTCCTTGATTGAGTTGAATATAGCATAACTTAAACTTTTCTAATAGTAATTACTATCCATATGAATTATAAACTAGTGTGTATATGTATCTGTGTATGTACATATGTTAGTCTCCATGAAGATGAACTCACTCATGAGTTATAGTGGTTTTCTTTTATGCATGTTTGTGCGCTCTCCTGTGAGAAACTGTATTAGAAAGAACATTAACCTGAGGGTTGAAATCTTCAGCTTAGACTGAGTTTTGCCATTTATTATAAACAAGTGACTTGAAGCCGGGCATGGTGGCGCACACCTTTCATTCCAGGCCTCAGGAGGCTGAGGTAGGAGGAGCATTGTGAGTTCAAGGCCGGCTTGGGCTACAACGTGAGCGCAAGGCCAGCCTGAACTACATAGTACGACCTTGTCTTAAAAAACTAGGGCCAAGAGTTTGGTTCAGTGGCTTAAGCACCTGCCTGGCAGGCTCGAGGTTGTAAGTTTGATCCCTGGTGCCAAAAACAAAAAAAACAAAAAACAAAACAAAAAAAAAACAAACAGTGACTTGAGCAGGTCATATTACTTCTCATAACTTCTACCACTTACAATTAGTACCTTAAAATTCTCTCCAAGAATTTGTCCTGTCATCCTAGATTGAAGTCATGATTCTTTCTTCAGTGATTTCCCAAAGTGTTATTTTTCATATTATGGATGTAACTCATTAATGTTTTATGAAATCATTTTGGTATAACTCATTAATGTTTTATGAAATCATTTTGGTGGTTGTAACCATAATCGAAAGTGTGTAATACCAAAGAAAAAGAAAAGAAAAAAATATTAGAGTGCAATTCACACATGGAAAATATTTTGTGAAACTCGTGTATGTAATGATTTGAATATACTTCTGTGAGTTGTGGCCAAAACATTTGAAAAACAGTAATTTTTATAATTCTTCCTGTAATAATTCATGGAAAACAGTAATCTGTGTCTGGAGTGTTGAAAGCCTAAACTAGATTAGAGGCGTTAGCAATGTAAAAACAAAACTCGCACTTTTCTAAGAGTTTTATTTGGTTACCTTTCACATATGATTCTACAATTTACCTTGAAATTTTGGGGAGTATCTGTGCAATATGAATAGAAGTTAACTATCAGTTTTATCCATATGTATGTTTCATGGTCTCTATACTATTCATTGAAAAGGTCGTTCTTTTTCTTTACTGTCAGAAAATCCTCTGATATTCATTAGGAGTAAAGTACAAGAGTATTTACAGCAGTGTCCGTATGTGAGAAGATCTACTTGTGACCATCTTGTTTTTCATAAGCCAGTGTTATGGATTGTGTCTAGATGTCCCTTCAAACTCTCATGTGATCTTAGGTGGGGCTTTTCAGAGGTGGCTGGATCTAGAGTGTGTGATATTGGGATTAAGTGTGTGATTACTAAATTAGTTCACTGATTGATTTGGCATAGTTCTGGGAGTGAATAATGGGAAGGCCCTCCCTGGGTGTGAGTCCTGTCTGCCCTGAGGGTTTATAGCCTGCATAGAAAATAAGGGGCAGAAAGAGAGCTGCTTTCATGGCTGTTGTCTCTTTGCTACTTCACTGCTTTGCTGCCTTCTACCTGCCATGAATTATTTTCTCCTCTCCAATGCCCATCTGCCATGCCACCTTGCCTTGGAGCTGCCAGCTATGAACTGAAACCTCTATAAATTATGAGCCGGAATAAACCTTTACTCCTTTAACTTTGCACTTCTAGTATTTTGTGTCAGCAGTAAGAAAAGTAACTAAGACAGTTGGTCTGTCTTTGCACCAACATCATACTGTTCCACCAGCCAACATTATATTTCTATATGTGTGTACATATGTATGTGCATATGTATAGTTTTATATGTATGATAAGTCAGCTTGAAGTCAGGTGGAACAAGTTTTCCTACTTTATTCTGTTTTTTTAAAAAAATATTATCTGGTATATTTATGGTGTTTTGACTTTTCTTGATATAAAATTTAGAAACTGCTGATCAGTTGCTACTAGAAATGAAACAAAACTGTTGAGATTTCTTTTTTCAAGTATAATCTACACATAATGTAATATTATACTTCTTTAATGTCTAGTCCTGCTGGAATTTTCATTGGGACTGCTTGAATCTGTAGATCAAATTAAGGTGAATTGGCATATTTCCAATATTGAAATTTCCTTCTGGTACACATAGTATAGCAATCCTCCATTTATTTGGGTCCTTAGCCTCTAGCGATTGTATTTTGTAGTGATATTGCACGACCTTCATTGAATTTATTCCTAGGTTTTTGTGACTTATGATACTATTATAAATAGTATTTTAAATGTCCATTGTATATCACTGAAATATAAAACATAAAATGACTTATATTTTGGCCTTTTATCTAGTAGTTGTTCTGGATTCACATACTAATTTTAGTAACTTATCTGTCATGTTTATGATTTTCTGTGGGCACAATTTTGCCATTTGTGATTAATGACTGTTACATTTATTTCTAATACTTTCACTATATTTATTTCTAATGCTGATTATTACTTTATCCTGCATATTTATATTGGTTAGGCCTCAACTACGGTAGCAGTGGTGGTAGTAGGCATCTTTATCTCATTCCCAATATCAGAGCAGAGGCTTTCAGCGTTTCCCTTGGAAGTGATAGATTGGCTGCAGGATCTTTGCAGATACATATCCTTAGCCAGATTAAATTTGCCAGTAGGGTGATTCTTCATTTCTAAAGGTAAGGTTTATTTTAAAAATTGTGTTTTTTGCTGGATGTGGTGCTGCATGCCTGTAATCCCAGCACACCAGAGGCTGAAGCAGGAGGATCACTCCATGTCTGAGGCCACTCTGGGCTACAGAGTGAGTCAAGACCAGCCAGAACTACACAGAGACACCCTGTCTCAAAAAGACCAAAAAATAAAAAATAAAAAAAAGTCTTTGATGATGACTTCTTAGTTTCATTTTGATTGCATGGTTCATGTGAGTTTAATCCTTTGAAATGTGTTGAGATTTACTTAACAGCTCAGGTTATGGTCAGTTTTTATTTTATTTTGTGTCCTGGAGGTGGCTGCACACATACTAGGCAAGTGTTCTACCACAGAGCACCACCCCTGGCTCATAGTCAATTTTTATATATATTCCTGTATTCTTGAAAAATAAAGGACTCTTTTTCTCTTTCTCTTTCTCTTTCTCTTTCTCTTTCTCCCTCTCTCTCCCTCCTTCCTTCCTTCCTTCCTTCCTTCCTTCCTTCCTTCCTTCCTTCCTTCCATATTGAAACAGGGAATCCAATTCATGACCTCATGCTTGCCAGGCAGGCACTGTGCCGCTGAGCTAGATCCCTGGCCCAGCATAATCTTTAGTCATTGAGAGCTTTGCTCAATATAAGGCCTGTTCATTTCTTTCTATGGCTGAATCATATTCTTTGCCATGTATTTATTAGATTTTGTTTATCCATTCAACATTGATGGACGTTTGGGTTGTTTCTACTTTTTTCTTCTTTTTTTGGTGGTACTGGGAATGAATGCAAGGCCTCATGTATGCTAGGTAAGTGCACTACCATCCCCAGCCATTTTTATTTTATTTTGAACTAGGGTCTCTACCTGGGCTGGCCTCAAACTTGTGATCCCTCTGCCTTAGCCTCCCAAGTAGCTAGGATTACAGTTGTGTGCTACCACACCCAATTCTGATTTTTGATTTTTATTAATAATTTGGTCGAATAATATGACAGTTTCACTTTCCCCAAATATTCAGCAACACTTGATATTTCTATATAAAAATTGTAAGATCATCCTAGTGGATATGAAGTAGTATATCATTATACAGTACTTTTGTTTTGCATTTGCTTAATGACTAATGATATTGAGCATCTTTTCATATGCTTGTTGGCTATCTGTATGTCTTCTTTGAAGAAATACCCATTTAAATTATTTGCTCATCTTTGAATTGGATATTTGTCTTTTGTTTTCTTTTTTTTTTTTGAGACAGGGTCTCACTGTGTAGTTGAGGGTAGGCTTGAACACTGTGTACCCCAGCCTGGCCTGAAGTTTGCAGTGATCATCCTACCTCAGCCTCCTGAGTACTGGTGTTAGAGACATGTGCCACCACACCTGGCTCTTGTCTTTTTTCTTGATTTGTAAGAATTCTTAAATATTCTGGATCCTTTATTGATGTGTGGCTTGCAAATATTTTCTTCCATTCTTTGGGTTGCCTTTTCACTTTCTTGCTAGTATCTTTGGAAGCACAAGAGTGTAAATTTGGATAAAATCCATTGTATTTGTTTTCCCTTTGGTTGCTTCTACTGAAGGTATCTGGTACCTGAGCCTGAGAGGAAGGCACTGGTCTTCCCCACTATACAAGTTCCATTCCATCTCTACTGTGTTATATAGCATGTTTATCATCAAAGGGACTTTTTTGTTCTTTCCAATCAGATTTTATTGGTACATTTTAGATATACATAATGATCACATTTATCGTAGAGAATTTGTACCTGTACGTGATATAACTTGTTTTTTTCCCCACTACCCTGCCTTCCCTTTAGCCCCTCCTCCCCTCCCCATTTACTAAAGCTTTGTTTCCATGATTTCCTTCTTTTCTCATTTTTTTTCTTTTTTACTTTTCTCTTCTTTCCTTTCCCCCTTCCCGCTTCCTTGTTCCCCTTCCCTTTTTGAACATCTTCTTCCTTTTTGCACAATACCTGTTATACATTTTGGACCTTATTTACACTTTTGGTTTTTCACACCAGAGGAACAGTGTGGTATTTACACATGTGTGTCTGATTTATTTCACTTAAGAGTATGGACTCAAGGTGTATCCGTTAGGAAAGGGACTTTGCCAAATGCTTTTTCTGTGTCTACTGTGTCACCCCGCTGTGGTTATAAATAAAGTTATGTGAGCTTTCTTTTGATAGAATTTGCAATATTCTGCTTTCTTTGTTGTTTGAATTCATATATCATTCTAACTCTTACTCTTTCAAGGAAATGTGTCTTTTCTCTGAGTAATATTAATTTTTTTTCCTGAGCCACTAATGAGCCATTGAAGATGATGTTTTTATGGTTCTTTGAGAATTTTTAGTTATTTCCAAGGGAACAGTAAATCCTCATATATAACATTTAACTGGTTACAAAATTTAAAGCAAAATCAACTTCTTATTTAATAGAAAAAAGCAAAAGACAAATTTATTTTTGGCTTAAATTGTTCAGGGCCATGAGTAGCCCATAAAGCATATTAGTGTTTTACTTAATGTGAATGTATTCTCTCTTTTTATGCCATAGAAAGTAAAATTTGAGTTGTAAATGTTGTTGAAATTTCTGTGCTACAGTAATAAAGTCAGGTGGCTCAAGATGATGTACAAAATTACTAAAAAAGTCTTAAAGATCCTATGAATAGTTCTTGAGGTTTTTTTTTTTTTCCTTTTTTTAATTGCTAACTGCAGTGGATATTTACATGAATTGCTTGGGTCACTATTCATAGAGCGCTGAAATGCCAGTTGCCTGGATGTGAAGGCTGTAGTTATCAGTCCAGCTCAATAGGGGTTCTTTGATGTCGTCTGGATTGACATTCTCTGCCACAGAACATTTTGCTTATTGTTACTAAAAGTTTCTCTTTTTAACCTGAAAAACTAGTTAATAAATAAAAATGGCCAGTTGTGAAGGTGGTACCATACTTTAAAATAGCTGACAGTTTATTTTCTTCATGTTTTAGTTCATCTTGTTGATATCTGGAACATGATTGAAGCCTTCCGAGACAATGGCCTTAATACACTGGACCATACTACCGAGATAAGTGTGTCCCGCCTTGAAACTGTCATCTCATCCATCTACTATCAGTTGAATAAGCGCCTTCCTTCTACTCACCAAATCAGTGTGGAACAGTCTATCAGTCTCCTCCTCAACTTTATGATTGCTGCATATGACAGGCTAGTACCTTACAGGCTTATTAGTTCATTTTAACAATACTTGTCTCTTTGTCACTTTTCTTCTGTACAGTCTTGCCTAGGGTTGTCAAGTTAGAATCATGGTATAAGTTCCTTCCAAGACTGGTCTGCAGTGACCAATTATCTGGGAATGTCATATGTTAAGTTCTTTAATAGTGTAAAGAATCACAACACTTGAGACATACTGTTTGCTAAAATTTTAGTTACCTTAATGTGGTTGTTTTCTCTCCAGTGAAATGTATCTAAGTTGTGAATGAGATTATGAAAAAATGTAGTTGACTTTAATGCTGATTTTTAAAAACTCTGTCATATAAAATAACTTTGAACTCAGGTATCTTGTTTTCTCTTTATAAATGTCTAGGAATCTGTTTTAAACTTCAATGAAGGACATTGTCTTGTAGACCATGAAACAAGAGAACTATTTAATTGTGTCTCAAATCAAAATGGAAGTGATAAACTGGGTGTCATAGTGCATGCCTATAATCCCAGCACTTGGGAGGCTGAGTTAGGAGGATTGTTGCAAGTTCAAGGCCAGCCTGAACTGCGTAGTGAGACTCTGTCTCAAATAACAAAAATAAATAAATAAATAAAAAGGAAGTGATTTGCTATATTTGTACTCATAGAGAATTAAGCTGAAATTATTAAAAAATAGAATCAAACAATAAATCATGAAGGATGGAAGCAAGGAAGTTCATGGTAATAGTCCAAGAACCAATAATTCATGTTTCTGATTGTTGCTATTCTATTGGCTGTTTGATTTGGTTGGATTAATTTTCTCTGCTTCATTTTTTCTCTGTGTGGATTTATTTCAAGTTCATGCATTTGTTAACTGTTATTAAGTTAATACTTTGTAGTAGTTAGGATTCCAAATTAGTGATAGAACCATAGGTGGGTCAAAGCCAAATCATACTTCAGGCACTACTAAATTCACTATGTTTATGTTTTCAAATGAGATATAATATCCATATAATAGAAAATTATATAAGGGAAAATCAAATTTTTGAATTAAGAGTATACAAGAAAATTTTTGAAATTAGAGTATCCCAGAATTCTAGTGCTGTTTTTTAAAAATAGATTTACAAATTCATAAGATTAATTGTTGTTGTCTAAGGGCCAACTCTTTTGATTTAAAATCCTTGTAAAATTTTTATTGTGTGGTAAGCAACATCTTATCATGACACCCACTGAGTAAGTCAGTGCTCAGGTCACACAGCAGAAATTAATTAAAGAGGTACTTTTTTTCTTATTTTGAGACAGTGTCTCACTATGCAGTTCAGGCTGGCCTTGAATTCACTTTGTAGCCCAGGCTGGCACGAACTCACAGTGATCTCCTGCCTCAGCCTCCTGAGTGCTGGGATTGCAGGGATGTGCCACCACACTCAACTGAAATGCCTTTTAGTGTCTTTTGTCTATTATTTTAGAATGGTGTTTTTTCTTTTTGTATTGATTTGTTGGTGTTCTTCAGATATTCTAGATAATAGTCCTTTCTTGTTTATTTGTGTTGTACTTCTCTTTCCCCATGTGTAACTTGAATTCTTTTTTTTCTTCTTTTAATATATTTTTATTGGTACTTATTAATCTTGCAAAATATTGGGTTCCAATGTATTTCATATATGCATATAACATATTTTAATCATATTTATCTTTCTCTTTTACTTTTCCTTACACTTCCTCTGTTCCCTATTTCTTTCTGCTTATCTGATAGTAGACTTTCTACTTTTGTGCCACTTCTTTTTTATTTCAACATACTGAGAAAAATATGTGCTACTCGTCTGAGTATGGCTTATTTTGCTTAGCATGATCTCTAGTTCCATGAGTTTTCCTGCAAATGATGTAATTTTGCTCTTTATGGCTGAATAGTACTCCATTGTGTATATACTCCACAGTTTCTTTATCCATTCGTTTGTTGATGGACACCTAGGGTGGTTCCATATCTTGGCTATTGTGAATTTGTACTACTATTTTGAGAAGCATCTGCTCAATTCGTTTACCTATTTGTTTATTTATATATTTTTTTGAGACAGGGTCCCCCTGTGTAGTTCAGGCTGGTCTGGAATTTGCAACCATCCTCTTGCTTTAGCTTCCTGAGTTCTGAGATTATAGCATGTGCTGCCACACCCAGCATTGCTTATTTATTGATAGAGTTATTAGTTTTCTTTGTGTTTTTTGAGTTCTTTGTATATTCTAGACATCACTCCTCTGGCAGAAGAGCAACTGGTAAAGATTTTCTCCCATTCTGTAGGTGCATCTCTTCACTGGGTTGGTTGTTTCCCTTTTGGTGTTAAAACTTTTTAATTTGATATAGTTCCATTTGTTGATTCTTGCTATGATTTCCTCTGTTTTTGGAGTTCTGTTTGGAAAGTCTTTACTTGTCAGTATGGCCTCAGGTGTCTCCCGTATCTTCCACTCCAGGAGAGTCGATGTCAGGTCTTACAGATAGATCTTTTGATTTATTTTGAACTGGCTTTTGTACAGGGGAGAAATCGGTATCTAGTGGCAGTATTCTACATATGAATGTCCAGTTTTACCAATAGCATCTGATAAAGAGGCTGTTTTCTCACCAGTGTGTGTTTTGGCCCCTTTATCAACAATTGGATGACTGTAGTTGTGTGTTTGTTTCTGTGCCCTTTATTCTGTTGCATTTGTCTGTGTCTTTTTGTGCCAGTACCATGTTGTGTTTGTTACTGTTGACTCTGTAGTATAATTTTTTGGGGGGGTATCGGGTCCAACTCACAACCTTGCACCTACCAGGCAGGTGCTTAGGCCACTCAGCTAAATCCTTGGCCCTAGTTTTTGAGACAGTGTCTCACTGTGCAGTTCAGACTGGCCTTGAACTCGCTTTGTAGCCTAGGCTGGTCTCGAACTCACAATGATCCTCTTGCCTCAGGCTCCTGAGTGCTGGGATTAAAGGCATGGGCCACCACATCTGGCGCTGTTTGGTTTTTTGGCACAGGTCTCCCTATGTAGTGCAGGTTGGCTTTGAACTCACTATGTAGCCCAGACTAGCCTGGAACTTGTAGCAGTCCTCCAGCCTCAGCCTCCTGAGTGCTGGGGTGACAGGTGGGCATCATCATGCCAGGTTTTTAAATAGTTTTTAATGAAAATATTTCAAATACATACAAACACAGGGTATTAAAGTAAAACTCAAGATACTAATCACTCAGTTTGAATAAGCCTCATGACTTAGCCAGTCTTATTTCACCTGTGTCTGTAGGCTCTCCATCTTCCCCTGATGTCTTCCCCCTTGCATGGCTTTTTTGATAGAAATCTCAGGTGTTATAACATTCCATATATATGAATATTCCAGTGCATGCATGTTTCTAAAACGTCACACTGCTTTAAAAATTATCAGTTGACTCATTGTCTCATCTAGAAATAATATTCAGTAATATCTTAAAACATCCAGTAATTTTTTTCCCATTTCACTCATTCTTTTAATAAACTTTTACTTTTTTAGTGTTTTGTTTGATTTGAGATTTAAATTAGGAACATGCGTTGTGATTGGCTGGTATTCTCTTTTTTTTTTTTTTTTTTTTTTGCGGCACCGGGGATTGAACTCACAACCTCGCGCTTGCCAGGGCAGGCGCTTAAGGCACTGAGCCAAACTCCCGGCCCTGGTTTTTTGAGGCAGGGTCGCACTATGTAGCTCAGGCCGGCCTTGCACTCGCGTTGTAGCCCAAGCCGGCCTCAAACTCACAACGCTCCGCCTACCTCAGCCTCCTGAGTGCTGGGATTAAAGGCGTGCGCCACCACGCCCGGCTTGGCTGGTATTCTCTTAAGATTACTTTCATCTGTAGGTTCCCGTTGTCTCTCCATATCAATAGGAGCGAATCTATGGTTTTTGGTTTTTTTTGAAACTCACGACCTCATGCTTGCCAGTCAGGTGCCTGTACTGCTGAGCTAAACCCCTGGCCCTGTGTTTTTTTCTTGTAAGACAAAAGATGTTAATGTATGAGTGATTTTTTCAAGCTAAAACCTCAGTCTTCAGGTTTAATCTCAGTGTTGGCACTTTGCAGTAAACAATTGGGTTTTGAGTTGCAGGTTGGGCACTCGTCTCTGTAAGGTTTGTCCTCATTGCTGTCTTTATATTCAGTATCTTAGTGATGACAGCATTTATTCTTGAGTTTCCAAAACCTAATATTAATTGGTATTGTTACTCTCTGGTTAATGAAGACTGTCAGATACTTCAATTTCATTTCTCTTATGTTTATGTCATTGTGTTTGAATATTTTTATATATGTTTAAAACCAAATGGGCATTATTTTTTATAGAATCAATGTTTATTAGTTTAATTTTCATTAAATTAATTGTGTTAAAAAAATAAGGTCTCCTTGATTTTAAATACACTTCACCAGGAATTATTCCATTACGAATAAGTTTCTTCTGCTTGAATAATCCCTTTGGGTCTTCCCTCTGTGTGCGTCAGATTTTGGCATTTTTTTTTTTTTAGGTAAGTTCTTTAAAAATTTACCTTCATTCTTCAAAATTATTTTCATTTGTTTTATAGTTATTAATAGCAGTTTTCTGTAGCATTTTAAGAATGTTGCTCTATCTCTTTTGTCTTCCATTATTTCTGTTCAGAAAGTCAGTTGTCAATGTAATCTTTGCTTTTTTAGTGATTACTTATCAGTGTCCTCTAGCAACTTTTAGGAGTTTGGTTTTGGTTTAAGCAGTATACCATGACAGGTCATGGTGTGATTATTTTGTGTTTACTTCTAATTCATAAAACTTTTTCTATAAGTGGTTTGATATGTGCCACCCATATTTTAAAATTCTGAGTTATTTTCTCCGCATAAATGTGATTTTCAGTTGTTTCTAATGAAACTTTAAACACGTAAGTAGTATACCTTCTTAGCATATTCTCAGTGTTTTCTCTTACTATCTTTTGTGAAACTGGCATTTGTTTCCCTTTTGGGATTTTGTTCTGTATAGTGCTTTCTTATACCTTCCAGTTTACTTATTTTCTACTGAATTATATCTAATCTACCTTCAAACCTGTCACATTATTAATTTTACTGATTTTTTAGTTTGAGAAATTATATATGATAGATTAAAAAAATTTTATTTCCAGTTCTCTGTGAAATATCTTGCTAGTCTTATTCCTTAATAAACATAGTTATTTTAAGATCCATGCTTATACTCTAGCATACATCTTTCCTGTGGTTTTTTGGTAGCTTGTTATTTCTAGTTTTCATTCATAGTGTCTTATTTCATATCTTATTTTTAATTTATTATATACCAGATACTACATGTTATATTCCATGTTATATTACAGTTCTTTTTTATTATATACCAGACAGTGCATTGCAAAATTATTTCCAGAACTAATTTGAGTCCTTGGACATGTTTCGTCTAGAAAGGGTATGTTGCTTTTGCTAGGTGCATGGAGATCTTAACTATACAGGATCACCTCAGTTCAGTTTCTCTTTTAGTCCTGTGGATGATAACCCTTTTATCTCTGAACCTGCCTCCTGTAGGTTCAGTTTTTGGGCATTCAGTGCAAAGTAACAAAGGTGTTGGGGTAATGGGGTAGTTCCATGAGGATCCCTTTTCCCTTGGCAGGTCCAAGGCTCTGTAATGTTTCTCCCAGCCCTCAACACTGTAAGAGTTAACTGTATACTCTCACCTTTTTGCTTCCTCTTCTGAAAGCAAAAAGTCACTTGTGTGGAGAAAAGTAATTTGATGATTGTGCTCACCTCCTGGGATCTCCAGTCTCCCCTACACTGAGTAACTCAGTTGTTTTTATTTGAATTCAAGGAGATTAAAAAATTTTTTTTCTCATCATTTCTTTTTGGCTCAGAGGAGGAGATGATCACAGTCAACTTGTCTGCTGTTACTGAAAGTCAAATTGTTTCTTCAAATGATTCCTCTGTGTTTCTTTTCTTTTCTATTGGCATCCCCACTCTCTTCTTTTATCTATTAATATTCCTTACATATGGTTCACTTTCTTTAAATTCGTATAGTTCCTTTTAGAAGAGTTCATCAGTCTGTTGATGCTCATTAATTTGTCCTTTATTTGGTGCCATGGTACTATTTATTATATGGAATACACATAATAACTATATCTTTTTATGTTTAGCTGTTGTATGATATATCTGATTCATTCTTTTTCATGATTTGTGGTTCTTGTTTTATATTGATGATGTCACTTTTTATATGTTCATTATGCTTCTTTTAAAGTTTCTAGTCCATTTGTCCTAGTAGATCTGTTTTTGAAACTGGTAGTATTTGATGTTTGGGAATTTTAGGGGCGGGAGCAGTGTTGGGGATTGAACTCAGGCCCTTGCATATGCTAGGCAGCTGCTCTACCACTGAGCTATAACCTTTTCCCATGATTTTCTTTCTGCAGACTTACAGTCTTTTATCTATTGACTGGTCAAGGAAAAGGTATTTACTGTGAACGTGGGAAAAACTTGGATATGTAGTGTGGGCTGCATCCAAGGTGGGAAGAAAAGGTGTATGACAATTTATTCTTATTTTTTTCTCTCATGTAATTTATCAATTTTTGTTTCATAAATGAGTCTGTGGTCTTAACCAAAGGTGTTGGTTCAGTGGTATAATGAAATTTCACCCTACATGAATCAAACCTGTAAAAAAAACCATAGTAAACCTGTTGAAACTAGATTTGGATAAAATTCACAAAGTATATGAGAATTATATGATCCAGGCTTATTGTTTCCATCTAAAATAACAGTCAATAGCAAACAACTTAGCTAATTTGAACCATCTAAAGAATACATTAGTGTGACAATTTACATATATAGCAAACAACTTAGCTAATTTGAACCATCTAAAGAATACATTAGTGTGACAATTTACATATACACATGTGCTCCTTTACTTATGACTTCTATCATGATAAGCATAT
This sequence comes from Dasyprocta punctata, assembly GCA_004363535.1. Classification (NCBI taxonomy): domain Eukaryota; kingdom Metazoa; phylum Chordata; class Mammalia; order Rodentia; family Dasyproctidae; genus Dasyprocta; species Dasyprocta punctata. The sequence goes on from RJWM01013894.1 coordinate 39,129, forward strand.
CAAAAGTTGAAAATGCATTTACTTAACACCTAATATGCTAAACACCCTAGCTGAGCAGCATAGTACACTGCAGAGTCCTGGTTGTTTGCCCCCCTGAGTAGGTGGCTGACTTGGAGCTGCTCAGTGACTGACCGCAAGCTGCAGCTGAATCCCTGCCTGCATGAAGAGAAAGCGTTGCACTGCATATCGCCAGCCAGTAAAAGATCAAAATCTGAAGTTTACTGAATGTGTGTTACTTCACCACCAGAATAAAATAAAAAAATCATTATATTAGACCATTTTAAGTTGAAGGCCATCTGTATCTAACTCATAATGGATTTATAAAGAATAAATTCCTGTGTAGTTTGAAAATGTGCAACCATTTTAAAGTCTTGTTTTAGTGTTTTAATTTGGATGCATTAACTTCATAGTTTTCTCTTAGTGAACATTTAAAACAAAATGTATGACATAGCAAATACTTAGCATGCACAAGGCCCTGGCCTGGGTTTATGTCCAGCACAGCCCCCAAATCCCACCAAGCACTAAACAGAAACAGAAACAAAGTAGTTCATTTTAAATAAAAGCAGATGTGTTCCTTAACTCATGAATCTGCCCAAGCAGGAGAATATGGTTGGACGTTGATGGTAAAAGATAATAATCAGGTTACACTCTTCCTCCTTAGTGATTTTTAAACAAAATTAGAATTCCTGGCAGTATAGACATTTCATGTATTTACTTGTATCCCTGCTGGATCTTAGAATTATTCAAGATGACTAGAAAAAAGCCAAATAAAATTATAGTATTTGCACTGAATGGGTAGATTTTCCTTAGTAGTAGCATATTTTAATTCTTTTTTTTTTTTACACCAGAGATCGAACTCACCACCTCGCACCTGCCAGGGCAGGTGTTTAAGCCGCTGAGCCAAACTCCCGGCCCTAGTCTTTTGAGGCAGGGTCGCACTATGTAACTCAGGCTGGCCTTGCGCTCACGTTGTAGCCCGAGCCGTCCTCGAACTCACGACGCTTCTCCTACCTCAGCCTCCTGAGTGTTGGGATTAAAGGCGTGTGCTACCACGCCCGACTCATATTTTAATTCTTGTAAGGATCTGATCACAGTTGTTTTAGGAAATTTCAGGAAATTATCATTAGCAAATGATAGAGGATGAGTTAGGGGTCTTGAATGTTTTGAAGTAGAGTTTCACTGTGAGGGCACCTGGTATAAAGTGGAGGGAAGTCGCTGCTCTGAGTCAGGCAAGGAGTGGAGCCCAGGTGCCAAGTTGGTGCCTCGGTCTGTGATGTCGTCTTGTGATGAGATGTGTGATATGCTGCTGCTGAAACAAATAGACAGCCACAGTCCCCTCTGGGTCCCTGGTGGCAGAATTGCTCAGGGACCAGAAATGAATGTATGTACTCTGCATTTTGTAGCTTTTCTCCTTTGAGAAGTCATCGTGGTAATTTCCAAACAGGAATCTTTCTGACTGTGACATAGGTAGACCTCCAAAGGGTTTTCAGAAATATTTTCCCTTATCTTTTGTCTGTTTTTTTTTTTTTTTGGTACCGGTGCTCGAACTCGCGACCTTGCGCTTTCCTGGCAGGCACTTACACTGTTGAGCTAAATCCCCGGCCTATCTTTTTTGCTTATTTACCATTTCCTTTTTATAATTTTTTTCTTTTAAAAAAAAGACTAAGGGGACTACTTCTGAGTGTGTTGCTTTTCCCCTTGGCTTTTTTTTTTTTTTTTAAACTGGTCAGAAGTAGTGAGTTCAGAAAACCTTGTCCATTCTATTCAGTGCCTTGCTCCAAATTAGCCTGTTTAATAAGACACTGTTCTCATCATGTAACCTCCTCCCTCAGAAACCTTCAGAGACTCCCTGTGGTTCTGCATTAAGCTTCTCCTCTTTCATGTGACTGACTGTGCTAATCCTTACCACTCTGCTCACACCAAGTGCTAAGTAAGCTCCTTGAGGCTCCTCTGTTTTTTCAACACAGCGTGCTCATTTCTCCTGTGGTTGTCCTCAGCCATACCCCTGCCCTGTCTCCCTGGGAGTACTCAAGTCTCCTTTTCTTCTTCCGTCTGAATCTTTTATCTTTCTTGGGGTTCACCCTAAGTTTCTACATATCCTGTAGCTTTCTTTATTATCAGCAGCGCCATTTTTATCTCTGTGATGACCTGTGGTTCTTGTCAGTATCAGTATTTTAGCCTTCAGTTGTGTAATATTCTAAACTGTTTCATAAGTGTGCAGATGAGATTGAAAGACCTTGACAGCACATATTCTACTTTATTTTATTCCTCAATAAATATTGCATTGGATTCCTAATAAATGCCCCTAATATTGAAATGAAAAGCAGTAGGCATTCTAATTGTAATAAAATTGAATAATATTCTAAGTTGATTTTAATTGATTAAACAGTGTGACATTTTTGTTTTTTCTTTTTGGTACTGGGAACTCAAGTTTTCCAGGCAGGCACTGTGCTGCCGAGCTATAGCACCCTCTCCTTTTTTTTGGTACCTGAAATCATACTGATGATCATGTGGTTGCCAGGCAGACGTGATGCCACTGAGCTATATTCCTGGCCTCGTGCTGAGTGGATGCTTGATGTGCAGTTGATTATTGCACATGCATTGATTGTGAAGTTTCATAAATGAAGATTAATTGGGAAAATATAGGTTTTTGAAAATCAAAGAGAAATGCTCTTGACCCTTTTAGCAGCTTGTGATAATTGGGGCTGGTAATAATGTTTTTAAAGTAGAAGTCTTATTTTCATACAAGAAGTACTAATTTAAATTTGGCAGCATCCACAATTGTTTGCTAAGGATACAGACACAGCTTGTTTTCTTAAATAAAAAATGTTCCCTGTTGTCTTCTTTTTTTTTTCTCCATTGTATGACTGTGCCTTTCTGCCAGGTGTCAACCTCGTGTCAGTCAGCTCTCCCTTACTGGAAGGAAATGCCTGAGTTGGTCAAGCTGTGAAGAAAACAGGTGTATCTTGGCTCATGGCTTCAGACATTTCCATCCATGATCTATTGGCCTCATCATTTGGGCCTGTGGTGAGGCTGCACATTATGGCAAGAATGGGTTGTGAAGCAAAACCGCCTGTATCAGAAGTCACAAAGCAGAGTGAGTGAAGAGGGGGCTGTGATTGGTTCCCTTCAAAGCCACATCCCCAGTGACCTAAAAACTTCCCACTAAACTGTACTCCTTAAGGTTTCGACTTCTCCAACAATACCACCCTGGAGACTAAGGGGCCTTTAGAGGATGTTCAGAGATCGAAACTATAACATTCCCTCTTCAGGGTTTTCTGTTTCACTGAGCATCAGATCTTAGTAACACAGAAGTGGGTTTTTTGGTTTTTTTGTTTTTTGCTTTTTTTTTTTTTTTTTTGGTACGGAACTCGGCTTTGCACTTACCAGGCAGGCACTGTGCTGCTGAGCTACACGTGTCCCAGGCTAAAGATACTCTTTCAAATAGCAAACTCTTAAGAAGTACTGCATAGCCAGAAAACATCATCTAGATTAGGCTAGTTTAAATATAAAAAGACAGGCAGACTTTGAGACTTTATTAAACTGAAACAAACCATTTCCCAGCCAAAAAGTACATTCAGGTGAGGACTGCAGAGGCTGCTGAAGGTATCTGCATGTCAAGACATAGCATTGTTTATTCAGGGTGACTCACTGTCTGCTTCGCTCGGACCAGAGTTAATAATGGTGTTTGCTCAGTGTTGGATAATAACTCTCTTCAGAAGTCACGTGCATGGTTTATTGTCAGACTCTGAAATGATTGGTCTGTGGAAATGAGTCACACAGAGAAGTCTGAGAAGGAGAATCGTCATGCTGGTGGTGGTGGTGGTGGTGTGTATTGATGGGGAGGGCTTTTGTCTGAAATTAAAACAACTTGTTTCCTCTGTCCGATCACTCTCAAAAATATTATCTGCTTCTTTCCTTTAGTATCTTTTGATAGGGGTTAATATTTGTTGTTAATTGTATTATATTTAGAACATTGACCTCAGAAACAATCCTGCAGCTATAGTAGGCTAGATTTTAAGTGAGTTATATTGTTTGTGATGACACCATGTTAAACATTTTTTCCAAGTCTCATTTGGAGAGAATTGATTATTTATAAAACTTGTACCTTATGTTGAAAGTAGTAAAAGCATGGGCATTTGTGAGGTTGTATATGCCTTGTCCAGGGCAGCCCACAATTCAAGTTTAAATGTAACTTGACCAATTATATTGAATAGTTTTAGGTGTCCAGTGAGAAGGATCAAGAATGAGTTTTTCTCAGAAAAAAGAATCAATTAACCTAATTATGGGGTATCGGGCTGCCGAGTCACTGCAGTTTCTGTCTGTGTGCCTTTAATTGTAGAGTAAGAAAGCTGGGACTCTAAAGAAATACTAGAGAAATGGAAGTTACACTTTTTCTTTGCTTTGTTTGGGGACAGTTTCTGTATAGGAAGTTGCAGTTAGGCTTAAAGAAGACTGGGGATTTCAGTGCCAAGAAAAACATTCATAGGAAGAGTCAGTGCTGAAGTTTGCTTACAAAGTAAGTAGTAGAAAGAGGGGCCTAAGTTTCTTTTTCTTTTCAAAGGTAAAATTGTAAATGAGTTGAGAGGTAAAATCTTAAGAGAATTTCACTTGCTGGGTGTGGTGGTGCACTTGGGAAGCTGAGGCAGGAGGTTCTCCGTAAATTTAAGGCCAGCCTGAGTTACAGTGAGTGCAAGATCAGTCTGGAATACATGATGAGATCTTGTCTTAAAAAAATTAAAAGTACCCCTTTAATTTGGTGGATGATTGTTTCTTTGTACCTTGTTATACTTAGATTTCAAAGTAAGTTTATATATAACTGTCTTTAAGTACACTATTTTGTATGTTTATATTTAATAGTTTTTTTTCAAGAGTGAATTAACTTTTTGATGGTAAACATTGTAAATGATAAACATTCTAAGTGGAATGTTAGTTTATAATTAAGACCTGAGCCCACTCCCCTTGTTCTTAAGATGTATAGTCGCATACTTGCAGATTCTTTTATCACAGTGCTCTAAACATTTCCACCAAGTCTCTCCTGTCTGTAAAGTCACCTCTCTTATTTTATGATCCTTAATTTCAAATACTTATACTTTTACCAGCACATAGAACTCCTTTAACTTTTCTTACCTATTTTCTTTCTCTTCCTGAGTTACCCATTGATACAGATGCATATCCTCCCACCTCAATGAAGCATGTGCTACGAAGCACCCCTTGAATACTGGCAGAAGCATGAGAGGATCCTTGGCTTGTTGGGTGGGAGGTTATGCGTGTCTGTCGCTGTGTGGCTGTTGTAGATTGTAGATAAGAAAAATGGTTACAAAGTGAATATGAGAGATGACCTGTTACGGGACCACATATCACTGGTAATAATTGAGAGGTAGATGAGTGTTCTTACTGCAGAGACCCTGATCTGAATTAGCCTAGACTACTTGATTTGGAGGCCACCATCAAGAAGAATAATAGTCTCAATGGATGGAACAGAATGTAGTCAGGTGTTTTAGTGTTGCTCCAGGTTAATTGAGAATTGTTTCTATTGTTCAGTATTTTATGTCAGACTCATAAAATAGACTCTAGGTCTATTTTAACAGTTGAGTTAGTGAATGATTTTAATAAAGGATGCAAAGTATCATAAAATATTAGTGTTTCTGAATAATTTTGAAAATTAGGAAAAAAATGTTGGGTGTTAGTTATTATAATAGTTTTTAGACTATTATACCAGTAAAACCTGCTACATGGAGTTTACAGATGAATACTAATGGGTTACAGATATAGATGGGGTGTAATGGACTACATCCTTCTTCACAGAGAGCTGGGAGCCTGACCTGTTCTCTTCCTGGTATGCTGGGCTCTCTATTACACCTGCCTTTCATTTGCATACATAGAGCCAGATTCTTCTCTGTAGCAAGAATAGATATTATTTGGTCTCTGAAGGAAGAAAGTGAAATTTGGAGTGAAGAAGATTTATACAAACACAGTATTGTTGATTTTCTTTAATCTTTTATTGATTTATCATTGCCAGCAAAATAAAAGTCTTAGTATCACATTCAAAGCTCTTACGTTGCTAGTTCTCAGTTCTGGATGCATGTTAAAATCACATGGGGAACTTGATAAACATAACAAAAATAAGATGAGCTTTAGGCATCTGAATAAGCTACAGTTTATTAATCTACCAACACCAGGTTTGGTCCCAGCACTGGAAAAAAAAAATAGGTACTGGGATATGGGCTTAGAAATCTAAGGTTGCACAATGAATTTTCTTATTGATTTCTGCAAAAATAGCATTTAGTGAATTTGGTTGAGATTTGTGAAGTAACAAGAAATATAGACATTGGTCTTTCATGCTTCAGCTTCTGGCACAGAGCTTCTAATACCTTTGTAAAACTGAGAGATGGAAGTGCTGGGAGAATCTTTTAGTGTTTGATCTCTGCCCTATTCCTGAGACAGAGCTCCTGATACCCTTGTAGATAATGTCAGTAGGGGAAGACAATCTTTTGTTGGTATATGGTTCCTGACACAGAGCTCCTAAGGCCTCTAATTTCCAGAGTGATAAGAAGTCTGACATAGCTCCTGAATCTTTGGGATCTCTTGGGTGATAGCAGCATCTGTTGTAGTAATGACATAACTCTTAGTGACTCCTGTATAGCTGGGGGTAGGGGGTGTTGCCAGAGGAACCAATCTGTGTGGTTAGAGGGTCCCATTCCCCAACTTTGGGGAGTGGAGAGGGGCTGAGGGTTGAGTTAAACACCAGTGACCAGTGATTTGATTAATCATGTCTACATAATGAAGCTTTCATTAAAAACCAAGTTTGAACTACTGAGAAACTGAACATGTGGCATTCCTGGGGAGGGAATCTCACACTCCTTCATACCTACTCTGCATCTCTTTTTCTGACTGTTCTTCTGTATTCTTTGAACAGTCTTTATGAATAAATAGATAAACATAAGTGAAGTGTTTTCCCTGAGTTTTGCGAGCCACTCCAGCATATTAATCAAACCCAAGGATGGGTTGTGGGAATCCCTGGTTTATAGCTGGGTGGTCAGAAGTACATGTGACTTCCAGCCAGCTTCTGCAGTTGGGGTCAGTCTTACGAGATTGAGCGCTCAACCTATGGAATCTGCTGCTATCTCCAGATGGATAGTGTCAGAATTGGATCAGAGAACAACCAGCTAGTGTCTGCTGCAGGTTTGCTTAGTGTATGGGGAAATGACCTTTGCAATATCTGGGGTCAGAGTGCTGTGTGCAAAGTGATATGCAGTGTCAGAGGGCAGCCAGGAAAGCCTTCTTCTACCATCACCTCTGAGGATTGCATTGAGTTAGAACAGGATTCTGCTTGGTTTAGGGAGACTTGATATGTTAACAGTATCGAATTTTCCATTTCATG
>RJWM01013895.1:0-52045 GCA_004363535.1 Dasyprocta punctata
TTAGGAATGGTTCTTACTGGGTGACTGAGCAGGAACAAAGGAACAATGTGTATTGAAAAGGCAGGAGTCCTGTCTTTGCTGAACATAATTTCTCTATGTCTTTTTATCTTCTTAATATCTGGTAAGATCAGCACAATTTGGACAGAAAAAAAATCTGATCCAATCCTTTCAAAGAGAAGCAAACAGAAAACACATAGACTTATTTGCCTACAGTCACACAAATAATTTATTTGTGTATATACATAATCATTAATATTCATACAGTGACCCAAGAGAGGTTTTGAAAACAAATGAATTTAAATGTTAAAATGGCACATTCTCCCTGAATAAAGAAAAAGACCTCTATCAAACTGCCCCACTAAATTAAAAAATTCACTCCAATAAGTCTGCCTTCCTTCTGCAAAGGGCCAGCAAACAAGAAAGCTGTCACATGCTGTGCCCAGCATTGAAATGTCAGAGAGCTGCTGACTCTCATAATTCATCATTGAATTGAAAGCATTACATATGGGAAGAGCAAAAATGTGATTCCAGCTCATTTCAATAAGAATTGATCTAAGCATTCATTACATAAAGTAATTTTTACTAACATAACTTTGAATGTGTCCTCCAATGAGGGTTAGAATCTCTCTGGTGATAGCCAAGGTTGATAAGGAAATATTTGCATACATATAATACAGTACTAGGGTTTTTTTTTTTTAATGTTTGCTTACTGTTGGCTAGAGAGTGCTGAGAAACTTACCTGGGAGTTAGGAGAGTAAAAGGAATCTGGGGAATCAAATCATTTGTGTCCTTGAACTGTCTGACCTTAACGCTTCCATTTCTTTATCTATAATACCTATGTTTCATGTGATAATTTAACCAGAAAATAGATGTAAAACACTTCACAGAAGCTCAAGGTCTTAATGAACGATAGTTTTCTTATACCTCACCAAACCTCAGTTTACTTGTTTTGATATTAAGATATTAATATCTCCACCCTAAAGATCCCATGCAGTGGATGCATGGGAAATGCAATAGCTGATGTTAACAGTCCACACACTTTGGGTAGCTGGTGTGAAATTGCTCCCAAGACCTGGATCCCCCAGCCCTGGATTTCACTGGCCTCAGAAGTGGGCTCAGACAAGTGATCTTCCATCAGGAACTTGAACTTCTGCCAAGTTCAAATGTGGGACTAACACTAAATCTTCAAGCAAAGGAAATTCGTCCTTTCTCTTTCTTGCTAAATAGAATTTTCTGGACCCAGCAGAGAAATCACTGATAAAATTTAAAAGTTCTCAGTTTTGTTCACAGTGCTCATCAGCAGTGGAAGTAGGGTTGAAAAACTCCTGTGTCCAGCAAATACCCAAAACTACTTCAAAGATCTCTGGCCATGGGACCCAGATGTCAGTATTTGTAAAAACTCTGAGGTACAACAACAACAAAAATGAAACAACTGAATTATAAAATGGACAAAATACTTAAATAGACATTTCTCCAATAATGATATGGAAACAGCCAGGTAAATAGTATCTCAACACCCATTAGGACAACTACAGTAAAAATAAATAAATTTTTTTTTAAAATAGTGCAAAGTGTTGGCAAGAATGAGGAGAGGGCTGGGGATTTAGCTCAGCAGTGTAAGCATCTACCTCACAAGTGCAAGGTTGTGAGTTCAATCTTCAGTACCAAAAAAAAAAAAAAACTGAGGAGAAGTGGGCACTTACGTTCTATTGATAGGAATATTAAATGGTATTGCCACTGTGGAAAATGGTACATCAGTTTCTCAAAATAAGATAAGAATTAAATTATTACATGATCCTCACACCCCATTTCTGTGACATACCCAAAAGAATAGAAACTGGGCACAAAAAATAGTTGTATGCCTATATTTATAGTGGCATTATGTGAAAGAGCCAAGAGATAAAAGCCACCCCAATGTCCAACAAGGGATTATGGACAAACAAAATATGCTATATTATTCAGTTATAAGGAGGAAATTCTGTGTTATACTACTACATGGAGGAATCAGGAGGACGAAAACTAAGTGAAATAAGTTGGTCATAAAAAGATAAATACTGAAACTCCATGTTTCAGAGTTTCTTGAAGTAGTCAAATTCATAGAGAGAGAAACAAGAATGGTGGTTTCCAGGATCTAGGGTAGAGGACAAAGAGTGCTATTTCATTAGGATAGAGTTTGCAAGCTGAAAATTTTTCACAGTTACATGAACATATGTAGCAGTCGGCTTTTCATTGCTGTGAGCAAACACTCAAGGAATGTAACTCAGAGGAGGAAAGGTTTTCTTGGCTTATGATTTCAGATGTTTCAGTCCATAGTCAGCCTGCTCCATTGCTTTTAACCTGAGGTAGATCCGAAACATAGTGGGATGCTGTGGCAGAAGAAAGCTGCTCACCTCAAGACAGCTGGGAAGCAAAAATGGAGAGAAAGAGCCAGGGATGAAAGGGCCAGGGACAAAATACAGTTCCCAAGGTCATGCTCCCAAGACCAACTTCCATCAAATGGACTCCACCTTCTAAGTCTTCATCACCTTCCAATGAGTCCATCAAATTATAACCCAATAATGGATTAATTCACTGGTCAAGTTAGAGCCCTCGAGATCAAACCACTCCAAAAACCTCACCTGAGCTTTTGCGGGGACATTTTAGACCCAAACCATAACAACAAACTTAACACTATTGAATCAAACACTCAAACATGGATAAAATAATAAATTGTATGTTAGATGTTTTTCACCACAATAAAAAAAAAAGTTTTTCTTAAAAAGTCCCAGCTAAGTAATTTCAGTGAGTAGTCAAGACTGGGAATCCCTGGCACTAACGACCTACAGGGAAGAGGAAGTCAAAGGATAAGTCCTGCAGGCAGGTTTGCCCTATAGTGATGACTGCTGGTAGCTGCTTTAGGAGTAACAAGAGCAAGAGGTAATGGGCCAAAGGTTTTGGGTTTTGAGTTTTGTTCATTTGTTTTGTTTTGTTTTGTTTTGTTTTGTTTTGTTTTGTTTACAAAAAAGTTTTCCATTAACCTGGTAATAGGAAGCATTGGAGAACAGACCTTCTAACCAGCAGAAAGGTCAGACTTCATTTCCTGCCTATTGAGGTTTGGATCTACAGTGCCTCCCCAACTCTCAAGTGTTTGGAGGGTGAGAAGGTCTTGGCCCTGCACCCATCAGGGGGCTCATCCATTGGTGAGTCCATAGCTGAGCATGTGGTTAGGAGGCGGGGTTTGGTGGAGCTGGGTCATGGAGTGTGACCTGGAAGTTTGTATTCTTGTTCTGGCTCTTCCCTTCTCTCTCCCCCTACTTCCTGGCTGCCTTGGGGTGTACAGCTGTCCTCTGCCAGGTCTTCACTGTGCCCTTTTTGCCTTAGAGTCAGTCAGTTTTGGGTTGAGTCCACTGAAACTGTGAACCAAATAAACCTTCCTCCAGTAAGTTGCAGGTGTGAAGAGAACCGAACAACTGGAAGAAAGTCAGTGACCCCTGTCTTCAGCATAGATGCCTTATCTTTGTCTTCAAGACTTTGCACATGAGAACGTACAGAAGGAAGAAGGCAAAAGCATTCAGAGCCTTGGGAACCAAACATGCTCTGTGATCCTGGAAGGTGGGGTAAGACCATGGTGAGAGATGGGTGGGAGGCTCAGAACCTTTAAAATCTGTCACAGGTTTGAGCACAATGGGGAAATTTTGGATGTTTTCAGTAGATGAGTAATCCAGACAGGCTGGCATTTCTGTCAAAACTGCCATCACTACAAAACAAACAATTGACTAGATGAGGTATGACCAGAGGCAGGAAGCTCAATTAGTGGGAGCCGGGCAGACCTAAGGTCTGAACATCTCTAAGACATGGTTCTAGGTCAGGGATTCTAGGTCAAGGTTTAACTCTGGCTGCACATTAAAATCACATGTAGAAACTGGGCTGCACCATGCACCCTTTCATTGACTCAATCTCTATGAAATAAGAGCCAGGTGTGAACATTTAAGGGACACCCAAGTGATTCTAGGGTAAAATTAGGGGCAAAAAAATCAACTCTTGCTACTCAAAAATGAGATCGCTGGAGGAGTAGCATCAGGGACCTCATTAGAAACACAGAGCACAATCCCACACCTGCAGAAGCAGCAACTTGTGTGCTGGCATAATGGCTCAGCAATCCCTTTGCACCGCAGAGTATGAGAAGCACAAATATAAATTGCGTATGGCCTGAAATGAGACGGTAGAAGCAGCTAGAATCATGAGGGAAGTGGCATCCATGTGCTATGGAGATACCCCAGAAATGACCCTGAGGACAGGAGCAATTCATGCATATATTCTGATAGACTACACTGATCTGCTGTGCCAGGTGCTAAAGAAAGATGAGGTGGGCACCAGGCCCCAAGTCCAGAAAGCATGACAGTGATGAGGGAACTGGAGCTCTAAGAATGCATGTGAATAGGAGCTGAGCCAACAGCACCAGTGTGAGTTCCCCAAGAACAAGGGTCTCCCAGCACATGGATGCAGGTACCTTCTGGGTTCTCCATCAGTGTTTGCTGAAGGAGATTGGATGTGCTGCCATTAGAGCTGGACCTCTCAAGGTAGGAAGGATCACTATGGGCAGAAATAAGCAAGGACTTTGCAACTGGGAGGACTCCAGCCCCAAGACAGACCACACTCTGTGTAAAACACCTACAGCCTGCAGTGCCATTTGACTGGAACTGTAATAAAGCTTGGCACACAGTTCTTGTCAGGGGTCAGAGAGTAAATATCTCACACTCTGGGACCACACGATTTCTGTCACTACAACTCAGCACTGCTTTGCAGTGAGAGCAGATTCAGATCATTGGCAATAAATGAGCAGGAACATATGCAAATCCAACTTATCAAAAAAGAAAAAAAGGTTGCCAATAAGATTGAGCTTACATGGCCCTGATCTGAAGTGGGAGGGGAAACGTGCTGGAGATAGACCTCCAAAGGTAAATCAGAAACTGTTAGGTCAGAGGCAGTTTTGGCTCCCAGGCAAAGGGAGCAAGACCTTGAACCCATAGTTCAGAGCTGGATTTGGGGCAGCAGAGTGAAATGGCTAAGGGTGAGCTTAGAAGGATCCATGAAGCAGAAGCAGAAGAGATCAGACTAGGGGCTGGAGAGATGGAGGAAGAGGATCCAGAAAGAGATGTGGTTATGGCTCCCAAGAAGTGGACCATGAAGATCCAGGAAAACCGCCATGAACTACAAAGTTGGGCTATGAGAGAAGCTTTGTGGTCAGGGAAGGACAGTGATGGTGGGTTTGCCTATCATGGGTGACAAGGAAGATAATACAGCTGAAATCTTCTGGAGCTGGGCACTCAGGGGAGCACACCGAGCACAGGAGAATGCAGGGCAGGATGTCACCCCTGCCACACATGAGCATGAGGCAGCAGGGGATGTCTGAGAGAAGCAAGGAGAGAGGTTGAAATGCAGGGCTGGTCCAATGGCAGCTGTCTCCAAAGAGGGGACTCTGAGATTGGAATCATCCAGGTCTAGGGAGACCCCAGGTCTTTGAGGCTAGAAGAAGCCTCAGAACAGAGCTGCTCAGGCTTCACTATACCAACAGCCCCGCGAGAGGCTACCCAGGGCTTGCATTCCTAAGAGCAACTGGTGGTTCCCACAATTCCGGCCCATCGAATCAGACCCACTTCCTCTGTGGTCCCCCAGATGGGGACAGTGAGGCCCATTAAGTTACCATCATGGAGCATCCCTAATCCAAAAATCCAAACTCCGAAATGCTCCAAAATCTGAAAGTACAGATACCAAACACAGAAAACTCTACACCTGACCTCAGGTGACAAGTTGAGTTAAAACACAGGTATTCTAAAGGACGCTGTCCATGATTTGCTTCAGACCAGGTGTATAAAGGATATAGGAAACAAAAGCGAATTTTGTGTTAGGATTTAGGTCCCATCCCCAAGACATATCATTATGTATATGGAAATATTCTAAAATCTGGGAAAAATCCAAAATCCAAAGCACGTCTGGTCCCAGACATTTTGAATAAGGGATGCTCAAGAGTGTAATGGTTAAGTGTCTAATATATACCAGGCCCTGGAGATACTGACAAAACTGTAACAGTAACTAACACTTAAGCACCAGAACTACTCTAAGAAATCCCACCTGATACTCTCTCTCCCTTGCTGCAGCCCATGAAGTGAGTGGCATTAGCGTCCCAATCTCCATCTGACGCAGCGACCTGAGCACAAGCCACTCACAGTGGGAGCCAACGCACCATCTCTGCATCCAGAGAGGAAAGCAGCTGGCCTTCCATGGCAAGATCCCGTGTCCCAAACCCAAACCTGCCCCCTGATCTGAGCCACCTCTCCAAGCAAATTCAAAAGCAAGGCAAGTCCTTCAATGACGCCATCAGATTTCAAGGGGTGATGGACCTCGTAAGCAATGGGGCCGGGAGGACCACGAATCTGCCTGCAGCAGAGACACCCAAGGGCCATGGAGCAGGAGTTGGTCACTCAAGTCTTTAACTTTGCTTTGGAAGTACCAAGACAGCCCTTAAAAGAGGTGCTTCCATGAAGTATTGTGATGCAAATAAATAAAATTAAAAAGAAATAATTTAGTGAGGAATGTTGTAGCCGGTGTTAATTTTATAGGTATCATGTCCAGAAACAGCGCCTTTCTCTGCAGGATCCTGGGCCGCCTTCCCTCGGCGCGTTGCCACACTGCCACCTAGTGGTAATGCTGAAAGCTGCTGCGGAAGTTGATGTGTCTAAACCCCCAAACCGCAGGGAGGCTGCATCCTGTTAACACCAGTCTAGGCGGTGGCTGTTTTTAGCTGGGTCTCTCCTTCTGTGCCACTTTCATCATGGAAACTGGCTCTCTAGACCCAAAAAAAGCTGCGACGTGCTCTGCAAAAGCTGTTTGAGGGCCAATTTTAGCTCTATGTCTTAGAATGTGGGCTCCTGGGAGGAAGAAGGGATGTGCGGTTCCCAGGAAGTTGGGCCCCTTCCTGGAGGCTGTTCTGGCCACGAAGTGGGTGAGATCATCAATCCCTTTGAGTTTTGGCATCTGCACTGCACCCCTCAAGGGAATGTGAACTTTGGGATTTCAGAGGTCACAGCTTCCATGGCCTGGGAGGTTTACTGTGTATTACTAAGAGTTTTCTTTACCTGGGCCTTCACATTGATTCTTTAAAATCACCTGCAAGAAGGCTTAGAATTAGGTCCGTTTTACAAGCGAGGAAATCAAGACATGGAAAAGTTAAGTGACTTGACCTGCATCATAGAGCTGGACCACAGATGCTGCTAAACATTCTACAGCACCAAGAACTGTCTTCCCTAGACCAAAAAAAAAAAAAAAAAAAAAAGTCCTGGTCCAAAGCATCAGCAGCACTGAAATTGAGAACTCTTTGTATCCTAGTCAATCACAGAAGGAACCAAAAGGGGACACCAGGCACTAACCCAGGCACTGAAGGATCCAGGGGTGCCTCACCCCTTCCCTGTTCTCTATTCCACCCATATTGATTACCTATTGCCTGCAGGTAGTGTACCAGGCACCAGGCACACTGTAGCAACTGAGACACAGCCTTTGCCCTCCTGGAAAGGCAAGATTTTGCCCCATGATTTGGAAATGCGACACCAGATGGCACAACTCCAGCGGGCTTCTCATCCTTGTAGTCTATGAGCATGACGCCCCTGGAAGATAATTCAGGAAAAGCAGGTGAATGTTGCCTCCCTGAGGTAGACCAGCATCTTGGGTGATCAAGTGCTAGAAAATAGGAAATGGCTGGTAGATGGGAAGGAGGAGCTTTAGCTGTAACTCAAAGACAATAGGGAAAAGCTAAGGGCAAATGACAAATGACATGGATGGATAGTGGAATTCATGGACAGATAGATGTCTAATAAAAAAATAAATACCAATGGAAGTGTCAGATACAAACCACTATAGCAAACATTACAGTAGCATCTTAGCATGCAGAACACACTCAAGGCTGGCTGTGCTCTAGCAGCCTTCATGAAATATTTTCTTTTGCCCTTACATCAGCGCTGTGAAGTATATATTATTATCATCTGCAAATTACAAATAACAAAGGTCTCTACAGTTACATGATTGATTCAAAGTTTACCTGACTCAGAGGTAACAAAGCAAGAATGGATCTATATGGGATCTGGTTCTAGAAACTTAACGACCTTCTCTGTTAGCTTGAGAAGAAAATCATTCAAAATCTCAGGGAGAAATGAGTATGCAAGAACTCAAGAAACTGACAGAAGATGCATATTTCTTAGAAGGAAACTTGACAGTCTCTGGAAAGCATCAGATTCCAGGCTGAGTAATACACCCTTGAGACTAGAATCAAGAAGGCACACTGGTTTCCTCTTGTTCCTCAATCAGTAACTAAAAGTGGTGAGGTGATGGATCTTGCTGTAATTGATCAGTGATGTCTGCCTTGAGTGTGGAAGTGGAGAATAGCAGTACACTTAGCCTAGACGCGCATCCTTGCTGTGAGCAGCAGAAGTGCATTACAAGTTTCTGAGCAAGTTACTTTCTGCTGCTATGCTAAAATACCATAGACTGGATCATTTATAAGCAATAGATGTTTATTTGGCACACAGTTCAAAGTCAAAGGCAGGGATATAGCTCAGTGGCACAAGCATCTGCCTGGCAAGTGCAAGGTCTTGAGTTCGATTCTCAGTACCAAAAAAACAAGCCAAAGAGCTTGGCACTGGCATCCGTCTAGGGCCTTCAAGTAGCACCATTCCATGATGTAAAGCAGAAGTGTGTGAAACAGAAAGAAAAGCGGAACTGAACTCATCTATTTTTCAGAACCCTCCCCTGCAGTAACTGGCCACTCCTTAGACAACAACCCTAATCCCTTTGTAAGGAGGGAGCCCTGAACCTAATCACCTTGCACTCATTTTGCAATGGCAGTTTAACTCCTGTGAGTCTTAGAGACACGGAAAGCACCGTAGAGCTGCAGTGGGACTACCAGGCTGTGATATGTAAGACAAAGGGCAGAAATAGGGAGCCCGAGCTCCATGGACGGCAGGGTTTTCTTCAAAATAGGAAACTTGCAAAAGACAATCTGCTTGGCAAGTCTAGGTGAAATATTTTTACAATCATCTCCACTCCCTGAATGGCCATTGCAACTCTAATAACCTCCTTCAAGAGTCCCAAGGAAGTCAATCAATGCTTCTGCTCCTGAATATCCCTCATTATAATTTTCTTCTCACATAACTCAGATTTGTGAGATACTTGGGGAAGGCTCAAAGAATAACTAGAATAAGCAAAAATGATTCAGTAACCACCTAGTTACTTCTAAATTTCTACCATGATTTTCCAGCATGGTTGTGCTTTCTCTGAGGGGTGCTCTGCTTGAGAAATGGGGAATAACCCAAGGCCACATCCACATGTGATGACTTCAATACCCATGCCATCTGACTCCTCTGCTGATCAGAGACAAACTCTGGGTCACAAAGTCAACCCCAAGGTGTAATAAGGTAGGGTAGAATCATAATGAATCTTTACACATTCCTTCAATACGTGCTCTAACATCCCTGCTGTTTGCCCCAATACCTCAGAAGTGCTTCATTCACCTTTCCACTTCATGTTGGTGCCTTCCTACACCATCCACAGTGCATCATGGGGACTAATGTTTCCAGAAGCCAAGCACATTTTCCCCTATTCACCTTCTTGTAATTTCTAGTAATGTCTACTCCCAATCACTAAAATGGACATATGACTCTGGCCAAACATGACCAATTGCACTCAGTGATTGCTTCAAAGATGGGCTTATGACTCAAGCAAAGCCAATCATAGTCCTCCTTTAGGGTGCCCTCTTGCAGCCAGGGTTAAAGGAAGAGGAGTGCAAGGTCCAGAGGAATGGCAGTCATCTTTCCCACCATGAGGACAATGGAAAAGGGAGTCAGGCAAGGAAAAGCAGACAACCCTGATTCCATCCTCAAAAACAGTGGGTCCTGTAGCTCCTCCTCCAGTTCTGGGAGCTATCTGAGAATGCTTCCTGGCTCTGTGAAAGATATACTTCCTCCCTTACCTATTTTAATAGACTTATTTCACTTTCCAGAAGAGTCAGAGAAAGAAAGAAGTCAGAGACAGAGAAAAAGCCAACTTGACAATGGCGAACTCCAGCAAATGGCATCTGATACCATGGACCGCAGATTTTGCTGGCTTTATCTCCCCAACTTGATGTCCTCTAGCTGTAGGGACTCCTGTCTCGCTGTAACCCTTCTCTTTTGAGGCACTTCATCAGAATTCTCTTCCTTAGGAGTCAAAATTTGCTTCATAGGCTTCCCACCCTTGAGTCCTGTTTACACCCCCAGAGACCTCCAGTTTCAATCTGAAGACATTTCTGCTGACATCTGTTGTTTGTTTGTTTGTTTGTTTGTCTTGAGACAGAGTCTTGCTATGCAGTTCAGGCTGACCTTGCACTTATTATGTAGCCCAAGCTGGCCTCAAACTGATGGAGATCCTCCTGCCTCAGCCTCCCCAATGTGGGGATCACAGACAAGCATTACACTCAGGGTGACATCTATTTAATACGAATTTGCAACCTGCACGCCTCCCACTCCATACATCACGTCAACACATGCATGCACAGAGCAAGCCTTCTCTTTGCTTGGATGAGCACCTGAGTTTGTTCTGTTATTCCACATTTGATGTGGTATAATGGTGCACTGGATTCCAGCAAGGCTGGATCTAAGGAGACACGTGAGATGACTCATCAGGACACTGTCTCTCCTTTATTCATTCTCCTTTCTTTAGTCCTAGCTGTGTTCAGAGGCAACCTCTTCCCACATAGAAAATGTGGCCTTGACAGCTCAAGGCTTACACATCATCTCCGCAGCTAATTACACCAATTTACATAAGGTGGTTCTTCTCCGATGATGGGTGACTCACTCTTTCTGACCAATCACTGGCCAAAGGAGTCAGGAGCCCTCATGGATAGGCACTGGTAACGTGCCTGCTGCTTAGAAAAGGAAAAGGGCAGGGTGCGCCCCGTGCACTGGATGTTACCAGAGGGCTGGAGGGGGCCTTGGAGGAGACAGAGAAAAAGCCACTTGACAACGGCGAACTCCAGCAAATGGCATCTGATACTATGGGCTGCAGACGTCCACCTTCCGTCCTCTCCTTCCACCCTCTGTCCCAGCTTCTTGCCATCACTCTTCAAGGACAGCACTGAACTTGAACTCAAGCCAAGAGAAAGAATGCTTCTTTATTATCCGCTTTCAACTTTATTGACCCAAGCCTGACTCAAAGTCCCTTTTTGTTTTTTTGCTTGTTTGTTTTGTTGTTGTTTTGTTTCTTTTTGAGATAGGGTTTCACTGTGTAGTTCAGGCTGGCCATGAACTTGCTATTTAGCCTAGGCTGGCCTCAAACTCATTCCCAAGTGTTGGAATCACGGAAGTGTGCAACACGCCTGGCTTACATTTTCCCTCTGGAAGTCACATCTCCCTTCCTCTTCCACCAGAGTTACAGTTGACACACACATCTACACACAGGACACACAGCACATATGCACCCACAAAGGTACATGGAGGCTCTGTACATGTGCAGTGTTTATATAAATACACAAATATAAGCACGCATACAAATATTCACAGGTGTGCATTCACAAACACAATTACACCCATATACACATGTACACACAGAAGCAGATGCAAATAGATGTACATGCAAAACTATTTAACACAACATAAATATGCATGCACATGTGGACACACATATATAAACACAAGAAATTTACATTCATATGTGCAGGCATGCATAGCAAAAATACATACATGTACACACAGATGTGCACAGACACATACATTAATATACATATCTATACAAATGCATACACATGTCACAGATATGCACACCCCACACACCAAGGGACACACAAATACTCCAGGACTCATGCACACACAAACACATGTGGGTGTACAGAGACACTAGTGTTCATCACATGAGGTCCTGAGGGCAAAAGAACCCCTGATTTGCACACCTGAAATGAGAAATCAATCTCTCTCTCTCTCTCTCTCTCTCTCTCTCTCTCTCTCTCTCTGTCTCTCTCTCTCATCCATTCTCGTTGCATATGGGAGCCTCAAGTTCAAACACCAAATGTGCACGTTGCATTCCTCACGCCTTCAGTGCTGACAGTGGCTTCTCCATCACCATGGAAACAGTGCCACCTCCAGTTCTTGCCATTCAAAAACTTTTGTGGCATTCAAAAATGTCAGGGTGATGTTGATATTTTCCAGGCAGGTGACCCTAATTCTGAACGACACCGGAAGGACTCCTTGAACACAGAATGCAGTGACTTTGCTGGCCAGACCCACGTGAGTCACCAGGGAAGGAAGACAGCTCTGTCAGCCTTGTGTCTTTGGATTCCTGATTTTTGATGCCTCAGCCCATCCTGCCCATGGAAGAAAAAATGATGCCCCAAAGGCAACAATCACCTTGCAGTTTTTATAGTAAGTGTCCCGCTTTACATTCCTAGCATACGTCTGCAAAAATATATAATAGAGTTCTGCTTGCTTCCATGTTCCTGATCAGTTACAGCATTTTATGCTATAAAATGAGCCTCGTGAATAAAATTCTAACTTGATAACATGGTGATTTTTGAAAGAATGGATCCCTGAAGCTCAGAGGGTAAATAGCCAGCTGAAGGTCATAGAGCAGAGTCAGGATCTTATCCCAAATTCCTGGATACCCTACTGCAAATTCTCCCACCCCATAACTCTCCCATCCTATGACTGGGTAGTTGATGTTTTTAACTTTATGTAAGACTCTTAATTCCCTCTCCCTGTGTCCTTGAGATGCCCCACCCCAATCTACACTCCACTCTTCCAAACTGCCTCAGGTCACTGTGCACATTCCCGGGGCTGTTGCAACAAACTGCACAGCCTCAACAACAGACATGTATTCTCCCAAAGCTCTGAAGCCAGAAGCCCAAGATCAGACTGTTGATAGCGCTGCTCCTTCTGCACCCTGTGAGGACCTGTCTGCCCCATGGCCCTCTCCTGGCTCCAGGTGGTTCTTGGGCCATCTCTGATGTTCCTCAACATGTCAAAGTAGAGCCCTGATCTTGGTCTTCATCCTCACGCAATACTCTTGTGACTCTGTGTCCAAATTTCCCTTTTTCATAAGGACACAAGACTTATTGGGGAAGAGGTACGCCTGGCTTTGCTATGACCTTGTCTGCAATTCTGTATTCTGTCTGCAAGAACTCTCGCTCCAAGTAAACCACAATCTGAGGAACAGAGGTGAGAACTCCACATGTAAATTTTAAGAGACAATTTGGCCCACAACACTGTTCCACAGTGCTCTATCTCACCTCCATACCTTCTATACTCTGTTCCCTCCACCCTTCCTTCTAGTCCTCTATGGGGTCCTCCTCACTCTTGAGGGCCTGCATTGAGTGGTAACTCCCAGGCCCCAAGAACAGGATGGCTTTCCCTTTCCTTCTCTGCAGCAGTGTGAGTGAGAAACAGAGCCTGTGATCAGGTGGTCTGTACATACCCAGCAAGAATTCCCCTCTTTGTGCCTCAGCTTCCCCATCTGAAAAGCATAAGCAACAACACTACCTATGCCAGTGGCTGATTATTCAGTGGGTCACTACATTTAGAACAGTACTCAGCACATAGTGAGATTTAATGAAATATTTTTCGTACCTGATTCCCCAACTCTTCACAGGGGTGCCTGATATTTATTCTCCAAGACCCTAGCTCTGTATTCCTTATTTCTGGCTCCTAAAAGCCCAGCACAAAGTTTTACACTAAGTGAGCCCTTGATGCAGGGGCTGAAAGGATGATTCTGCATCCTTCTTGTTAACATCTGCCTGTCCCAACCCCTGAGGCCATGAGCACCCCCGATCCCCATTGAGGTACTAACAACTCCTTCCCAGCCTTGGGTCAGGCACAGATTTGATAAATCTCTGTGTGTTCCTTGACTGCATTAATTAAGGACCTCAGAACACAGTGTTAACAGGCAAGATCAGCCCCTGTCTGCTCACATTCCCAGGACAACTGGGTTAGCACAGCCCACCGCAGACAGGATTGCAAAGGGAAAGATCTGGAAGTTCCCCAAGACTCTCCCAAGTCCTACTAAGCCTCCTACTTCAGAGGCTGCATGGATGTGCATGGTCTTCTGGTGTGGACCATGGAAGGGGTCTGACTGGGATTTGACCACCTGGGTCAGGTCTCATCATGACACTACAAGTCCTGTGACCTTGGCGGGGGGCAGCGGGGGGCAGTGAGAGTTCATCTCCTAGCCCTGCCATCCATTACAAAGGACCCTAAACCAGGTGGCTTGAGACAAATAGAATCTTTTTCTTTCACAATTCTAGGGGCTAGAAGTCCAAGTTCAAGGTGTGGGCAGGGTTGGTTCCTTCAGGAGGCTCTGTAGCTATTCCAGGCCTCTTTCCTGGCTTCTCATAACTCTGGGAGTCCCTAGCTTTCCTTAGCTTATTGCTGCATCACTCTGACATCTGCCCTCATCCTCGCATGGCCTTCTTCTCTCTGTGGGTGTGTACCTTTATACAGTAAGTCTCCGATTTACGGACATTTGAGCTGCGAACTTTGAGATATGAACGGCCCTCGCCATACCAATAGTCACAGATGCAAACAAATCCTGGAAGTAGCTCATATGTCTGCCAGACAGTGCCACAGCTGAGCTGCTGTGTGCTCACTGTGCAGCGTGATAATTAACTAACTGGAGGATGGAGAGGTGGAGGGAGAGGGTGGAGCTAAAGGATCATCCGCAATAGGAGATGGAGGGCAGCATGGAATTTCACTTGGGCCTATGTTGATGGCATAGGTTTTTTGATGGGTTCAGTTTTGTCTACCCTCCTGAAAAAGTGTTCCAGTGATGTCTGAGTAGGAGCTCTGACGCTGCCCTACCTCCCTCCTCCAGTTAATCTCTTCTTGTTGGTTTACTCCATGCAGTCCCCTATATGCCAGTTGTGTTGTAGCACCATTTTAAGGTAACTGCAAAAATAAAACTCATTTATTTACAGTATTTGTGTGTGTGTGTGTGTGTGTGTGTGTGTGTTTGGTTTTTTAATACTTTATATTGTATATTTGTGTCAAACATATATAAGACTCACTTTGTCAGACTTAGGAATGAATCCAACTTACAAATGTTCTCCTGGAATAGAACTTGTTCATAAGTCAGGGACTCATTCAAATCCCTGTCCTCACTGTTACAGTGACACCAGTCTTAAGGTCAGGGTCCACCTTAATCCAGCAACCTGACTACATCAGCAAAGACCCTACTTCCAAATAGGTCACATGCCCAGCTATAGGGCTGAGGACATTAATATAATTTGGGAGGACAGGACACAAATCAACCCACTACAGCAGGCCACCAGGGCCCAGACTTCCTCTTGTGTGGAGGGGACATAACACCTCTTTGCTCTGGAGGATGCAGCCCATTTGAAACACTCAGCCTTGAGACCAGGATAGCACAAAGGTATCATGGTCCTGTCTGTCCCTGGCTGACCTAGGTCCCAAAGTTCTTGACAGCTGGCAAAGACCTTCTTGGAGCTAGAGTTCAAAGTGTTTTAGGCTTAAATGCTATAGAATCTCTAGACATATGTTATGGGGCCGACTGAAATAATTTGTAACCAAGAAGTC
Organism: Dasyprocta punctata; assembly: GCA_004363535.1. NCBI lineage: Eukaryota > Metazoa > Chordata > Mammalia > Rodentia > Dasyproctidae > Dasyprocta > Dasyprocta punctata. The sequence goes on from RJWM01013895.1 coordinate 15,582, forward strand.
ACCACAAGTCTCCGAGGGAGGAAAGCAGTGAAATTCTGGACCCTCGGTCTAACTGCAACAATACACACACACACACACACACACACACACACACACACCCTCTCCCATGGCCCACATTCTGCCAGCTCTTTTCAGCCCCAGGTATGGTGTGCTACAAGCAATTGTGAGGTGTATTACCAAGTAATCTGTTCTAATAATAAAGTGTCAAATGTTGCAAATATATGTATGAGTAGACTCAAGGTTATTCCTATGAAATATCACTTTCACTCCCTGCATTCTGATTAGGCATCTCCAGTAGGAGAGCTACAGAGGGAAGGTACAGCTACAGCAGGCATGGGGATGCATCCACATGTGACATCTCAGTGACTTAACAGGAGAGACCCCTGCCCCACATTCCCCGCCCTGTGAGATACATACAGAAATGTCTCACCTTCTGCATAACTGACACAGGTGTGTCCTGAGCCTCAGGCAGAGCCTGAGGGAGAGAGAGAAATATAAACAGCCAGTAAAGGCCAGGAGAACCAAGAATGCAAATTAGAAAGAAGAGTCATGGATATTCAGTAATCCCATTGGCCACACATGCTGAGTTTGAGCCTATCAGGAACTGGCAAAGGTGCAGAGGTGGAGAGACATGGGTCTGGGAGCTATGGCCGTCCTGACCTCTGTTCCCTCTACACCTTTCCAGCTCGCTAGTGGGCTGTGTCTTCTCCTGGGGTTCAGCAAGAAAGGCTGCCTGCATTAGGAATCTGCTCCCTAGCTTCCTGGCTCTATGAACTTGGTGATTTCTAGACTCTCTCTGTGCCTCAGTTTTCTCATCTGTAAGATGGAGATGATAATAATAATAACCCGATAAAGACTACATAAGGATTAATTAAGATAATGCATGTAAAGTGCTAGGCACTGTGTTGGAACCAAGTGTACGCAAACTACAGAGCAGCCATTATCATTAGTATCCTATCCTCCTTATGGTCATGATCATCATTATGTGATTATTGGCATTACTGCTATTTCTGATGCACCAGCAGGGTCTCTTCTCTTCCCATGACATATACCAGTGCACCAAGATTTAGTGTTTTTGACATGACACTTGTTGTTCTGCTATAGATAGAGCTGTGGGACATTTTCACTCCGTTATTTACGTGGGTAAGGCAAGTGTCACTGTTAGTTACATAGATGCGATCAGACACTTACTCAGTTATTTTTAAGCAAGTGTTTCTGGGTGTTATGGTGTCTTTAGAAGATGTGTATGTTTACTCCTCACAGTCCCTACAGATCTGAAATGTTTGGGTTGGTTACATATGCTTGGCTCATGTCCTCAGCATATGCAGTGACACAGTCCCAGAAGAACCTGGGGAAGACTGAAGACACAGCTAGAGTCATTCACTGTCCCGGTTTGCCGGGGAATTGAGAGCTCTTCTGTATAGGACTCTCAACTGAGAAAGTCTCAGACAGAGCAAGACAAGCTGGTCACTCTACACAGCCCAGGCTAGTGTAACCCAAACACCATCTATCTCTACCCTAGGAGCCCAAGCACATAGGCACACATGCTCTGGAGCCCGGGGTCTGGATTCAAATCCCAGCTCCTCCACTTACTGGTCCTGCAGCCTGGGCAGAATATTGAAGTCTCTGTACCTCCATGTCCTCAGGTGTAAAATGGGGCTAATAATAGAACCAATCTCAATAATTGTAGAGATTAAATGAGCTAATGAATAGAAAGTGCTGAGAATCACACATGGCCCGCATTAAGCACTCAATAAACCTTTGCAGTTATTGTTATTATATCTGCCACCACTTCTCGTACATAATTAAATATGTTTTTAGATCTATATACTCCTAAAGGGCTTAAATATATTTATCATAAAATTAAATCACTACCCTAATTAGAAAGCCAGTCCAGATAGTCTTAAATAACAGGTGACTATAAACATTAATGCATAACTACCAAATAGAAGCAGCTCCTGCCCCACTCATGGGAAGCTGACACCCTTTGGGAACATGGAATTCTAGACCAAAGGAAGCAGGCTCAGAAACAAGGACTGACAAGGTGGAGTCAGGGTTCAGAACCCTGGTGTAAGGACCAATCCAGGTCTCAACCAGTCACGTGATGCCTCAAGAATATTATGCAAGGACCACTGAGAGATGCTATTGTGGCCCATCACAAAGCAGACATCTAAAGTACCCCTGTCCCCCCCTCACCTAATTTGGTCCTCCGTGGCAGGTTACAGTTAGGTTTGGAGTTAGGGTTAGTTTTTAAGCAACTCCCTGGCATTGGCTCTGTCCTCAGAATAAATCACTCCACTGAGCCTCAGTGAAGTCCACCTGCAAAATGGATCTAATAATGCCTGCCTCTCAGGTTACTAAGAGCATCAGATAGGATAAATGCAAATACACACTGTAGCTTTCCAAACATTCAAGAAATAGTCCCACTCACTATCTGGTTTTTTCTAATACTAAGAATTACTTTGTGGAAGCTTTTCATCACTAGATTAGAAACTATCTCACTCATATGGAACCATAAGAATACATAATCAGAAGCTCTTTAGAGGGCCCAGAATGAAGGGATGTTAATTTTACCACTTTTAGGTAATTGTTCTTTTCTTCCCCCCTTATACTTGAAAACCTGGGCTCCCACTTAAAAATACTTCAAGCCCTGAGCTTGAATCACAGTATGAACTTCAAATGACAGGCTCATAATGCAATTAGAGCAGCTGCTTATTATCTCCCATTATTGAATAATATGTTCATTAATAGCTCTTCTCTTCCTTTGCCATATTTCCCTGCTAAAAATAAATATAAACACCAAGATTCAGGATGACTGAGACTAAACTTGACCACAAGGTGACCAGTAGCCATACCAGGAGAACCTGAAGGTCAACATATGGTAGCCATGACCAAAACCAGCCTGGAGCCACTCCTTGACCTGCTGATCAGATAGCATTGCCCACCAGGCCACTGGAAGACAATGAGAAATAAAAGAACTGTGCATGTTGTGTCTGACATCATCCTCACCTTGTCCCTGAAAACCAGGTACTATTACCTTGTATCCCCTTTCACAGATGAAGAGACTGAAGGTCAAAGTGATTCCTTGACTTGTTCAAATCACAAATCAAGAAAATATTAGAACCAATAAGAAAGCTCCTGTTCTGTCTGACTTAATTACAAGAAATCTAGGGCTTTAAAGATTTTTTCTTCATCTCCCTCTGATACATGGCCTTTTTTCATTTTGCAAATGGATATGTGTGCTTGTGTGCATATCCTTACCCACAAATCATCCATCTCACCCAACTCCTTCCCGTCCCCTTTATGCCCTCTCCCTCCATCCTGGACATCTAAAGAAGAAAGGGGGCCGCTCTGCAGTGCTATTTAGTATGATGTTTAGCTGTTGGCTTGTCATAGAAGGCTTTTATCAAATTGAGGTAAAGACCATCTATTCCAATTTTCTGTAGGGTTATGAAGTACCCCAGTCCAGATTGATGAGTCTGCTTGAAGAAGCCCTTCAGGAGTGCTTTACATTGTCCCTTCTGGGGAAGAAGTTGGTCTCAGAAAAGAGCTAACAGTCATATAAGTAGGTCCAGTGCACATCAGCAACCACCTTCAAGTCCTGGTGTCACATTCTCCTCCTGTGATGACTCAGGAGCTCCAGGAACAGAAGACCTCAACTTTCAAGCAGCGAGGGTACCCTTTCTAGAAATCATCTTCCCCCTCACCCCTCGGGGCACTCCTACTTTGTATTTCCATTTTAAAGAGAGGAAACCTGAAAAGCAGGAAAAGTTTTGTCCACTTAACAGAAGGGGAAATTGAGGCACACAGAGACCAGACCAGCCAGGGTTGATGGTTAATTGTACAAGTCCATGTGTCCAGGCTATGGACCCCAACTGGTTAGCTACACATCAGTCTAGACATTGCTGGCAAAGCGTTTTGTGGGTGTGACTAGTGTCTCTAATTGGCTGACTTTAAACCAAGGAGATCACCCTCCATCAGTGGGTGGAACTCGTCCACAGAGCCAATCATTTAAAGACCTTAAGAGCAAAAATCAAGGTTTCCCCAAGAAAGAGAAATTCTGCCTCAAGACAGAGACACAAAATACTGCCTGGCCGTGATCTTCAGATTCAAGACTGAGCATCGAACTTTCCTCGCCTCCAACATGAGGCACTGCCCCGCAGAATGCAGGCCTGCAGACAGCGTGAGAGTGTGAGGTGACTCCTTACACACACGCATGCGCACATACACACACACCCGTGCACATACAGGTGGGACTGGAAACCACTGTTTAATTTTTGACTTATTATAGTAAAAGGCGCACTGCCATCAGTGCCCCTAAAAATAATCCCCCTCACTTCGAAGACACTTATTCAATTGTTCTTGCCACTTTCTGAAATAGTTCTGGAAGTCTTCTTTCATGGGTGTCTCTAGTTGTGTTGTCGTGGCTGCTCGATGTCCTGCATCATTTCAACATTCACCTCTCATGAACATTTTGAAGCCGGAAGAGTCACATAGTGCCAGATCCAGTGAATAAGGTGGATGAGGACACACAGCGATGTCTTTCCAAGCCTGACTTTCCACTGGATGGCACTCAGCAGCAGCATTCACCATATTTTTCATCATATTTTGTAAAGACATTCATGAAAGAGGGTAGACTTGACTCTCCTCTCTTATCTGAAGTAAATTGCAACATTAGTCCATTTTCTGTAGCTATATTTGAATATCGCAGGTTGAGTGATTTATAAAGAATAAAGGTTTAGGGCTGGGGATTTAGCTCAGTGGCATAAGCGTTTGCCTGGCAAGTGTGAGGTCATGAGTTCAATCCCCGGTACCAAAAAAAAAAAAAAGAATAAAGGTTTATTCAGCTCATGATTTTGCAGGTTAAGATGCAGAATCCTAACCAACGGTGACATCAAGGGTCAGCCTTCTTGCAGGTGAGTCTCTGAAGAGTTCAGAGACAGCTCACAAGAGGGGCACACAAAGAGACACAGCCCAAATGGTTTACATAACAGACCCACTCTCCACATAACCCATTAATTCATGAGTGGATTCATCCATTCATGACACAATCACCCCACTTAGTCTCTACCTCCAAATGCCATTATGGTTTTGAATTTTAAGATTGGATTTACAACATTGGATTGGCAGGACACATTCAAAGAGTACATGCCATTCTGCTTAGGTTCAAATCCTTTCTCCTCTGCTTACCTCCTGGAACCTTGGACAAGCACCTTGGCCCCTTTTTATCTCCATTTTTACACCCCTAAAATAGATATAATGATCCGACTCTCCTGAAAGGACTATGATGCTCAGAGGAGTGATGTTCATTGGTAAAATGCTTACAGCAGTGACCACCACACAGCACACAGTATATGCAGATGAGCAGTGTTAAATTCCCAAACCTGGGGTAAAGAAGTCTAGCATGAATGGTCTCACCTCAAACCTGGCTGTTCCCCCATGAATTTCAGGGATGAAGAGGTAAAGGATGATTCTCTACAAGAATGTACTGATGGCAGAAACCTAGAAAACAGGAGAAAGCCTAACCCAGCTGCTGTCTAACAGCGTGACCTCAATGAAATGCCACAATACCTGACTATTTTTTCCCATTAAATACAAACCTAACGTTGACTCTGCCTTAAATTAGGAAGATATAAATTCCTGATTATGTGCAAGAGCACAATGGAGCAGATCATCTTACCCTTCTTCCGGAGTGAAGCTTCCTTCTGTTCCTCCCCACCAGAAAGGTAGCCAGCAGAATTAGATGTTTAAAATCTACCTTTGGCTCATTCATTCATACTACAGACACTTAATGAGCCCTAGAAAAGGATTTTTCCCTGAAGATAATGAGGCCTAAGCTTCAAGGTTTCTCACTTCTGTGGGTCCCTTCCTAGGCCTTCTACCTAATTTGATACTTGTGATTCTAGCTTCCATTCTTTTGAGGAGACCTCCACGTTGTACAAGACTCATGTTTCAGAAAGCATTGGTTTGCCCCATGACACCTGTCAAGTACAGGGAGAAGAGATACTGACAGTGCAATGATAAATATACATAGGTCCGGTGGTTCCAAGTTTCAGTTAAACAAGAAGAGTCAGTCCAGAAAGCATCTCCTCACCTGCAGCTAACAATACTGTGCTGTACATTTTAAAATTCACTATGAGGGCGGATCCTAGGCTGTGTTCTTATCACAAAATAATAATAATATGAAAATAAATAAAATAGGGGGACATTTTAGGAGGCAATGAACATCTTACAGGCATAAATATGGAAATGATTTCACGGATACATAGTCATTAAATTGTGTACATTAAATATGCTTTTTCATATGTCACCAAAAGCAGATAAAACAAAATGGCCCTATCTTTCAGAGGATGCATCCTGATAGAGTAGATCAGTAGTATTCCCCAAATGCCCGTGTGTTCTTTATTGCTACCTGTGAATCTATTGGGAGATCATGAAACTCTTAGAAGATGGTCCCTCTGGCAGCAAGTTGGGTCACTGGGGGTATTTCCTTAAAGGGGATATTAGAATCCCAGCCCACTTCTGTCTTACCTTTTGTTAGCTGGGCAAGATGGCACACACCTATAATCCCAGCACATGGAGGCTGAGGCAGGAGGATTGCTGCGAGTTCAAGGTCAGCCTGGGATACAAAGTGAGTCCAAACAGTGAAACCCTGTCTCAAAAAGACCAAAAAAAAAGGGTTTTTTTTTTGAAGACAGGGTGGGAAACTGGGGATTACAGTGCAAAAGTCTAGAGTATAATTCCTGGTACCACCACAAAAACAAAAACCAAAAAAAGGCAGGAAAGGACTCTATTCTCAAGGAGGTTACAAGCCAAAAATTCAGTGGAAAAATGTGAGGTGACAAGGAAGGCCTGGAAGCACCATAGATAATCAGTCGATTGGTAAAAGGAAAGAAGCTGATGTATGAATATAAAGACCTCAGTGCTGGGCAAAGATGAGAAGAAAAACTCAAGCAAGAGGAAGCAGGAGATGTCAAGACCACAAGGAGTGACTTAGCAATTAAAGGAAGAGAGAAAAGAGTGGGATGGGCAGTACAGACTGGGCACAAGGCACAGAAGCAAGATGAGGTCAAAGAAGCAGTAGAGGTCTAGACCAGGTAGGGCCCTTCTACTGCCAGGCCTAGTGGCTGCATTCTGGCACTGGGAGCCAGCAGGGTTTTAGGCTGAGGGATGACCTGATCTTGCTGATCCTGTGAGAGTCCCCCAGCTGCGGTGGGTTGAAGCAAGGACTCGGTATGGGGCTGTTCCTGTCCCATGGGAACTAACTCCCTCAATGCCTTACAGCCTACTGTTCCTGGGGAAGGCTCTCTCAGCTCCTACCAGTGGGAACACGAAATAACTTTTACAAAGAACTCTTACAACTCTTACAAAACTTTCGTCTTACCTGCTTTTGGTGGTATATGAAAAAACATATTTAAAAAGCATAACTTATGAAAGGGTGTTTGGCAGTATGTAGAGTAAACCATATGCACTTTTAGCCATTCAGTATTTCATCAGAGTCCTAAAAAGTCTATTGCAAAAACTACAGTGGCAAAAAGACAAGAAGAAGTGTGTGGAGTGTCTGCAGCATCCAGGTGATGAAAAAGCCCAGGGCTCACCCATACAGGCACCTGGCTAAATGAGTATTGTACGCTGACACCATGCCGTCCTCTCCCCAGCTGTCCTACAAAGTGCAAAGTCTCCACCTACAGCTGTGGCATGATCCCGAGGAAATAATGTTAAATAAAAACGCAAGGTGAAACAAAATGTGTACACTATGCTGACATTTACCTAAGAAGGAGGGCGGGTAGAAACACATGTTTTTAATGGAAAAAGGAATCAGAAGCAACACCTAAAGGCGAGCTACTGGGGAACAAAGGAAACAGTTGAAGAGGAAAGCAATGGAAACTAGATTTCACCAAATACATGGTGCAAATCTGACTTTAAATAGTATTTACATTAAAAATGTTACTTTTAAAGTATTTTTAATCCTTAAGAATTAATAAGTTGAGTGACTTAAAACTATAGAATTTGACTATTGATGTCTTCAAAGTAGTTGTTCTGATTACAAGATTTAGGCATGAAAACATGAGCAAACAATCACAGAATGCAATACATTAATGTTAATTTCCTATAATTTTGCTTTGAAATTCTGTGTCACTTTTATTCTTTTTGTTGTTGCTGTTGTTGTTTTGTTTTTAGAATAAAAAAATTTGGCTGTCGATACCTAGTAACATATGTTAAAGACAAAAGATGATTAACTGTATAAAAAGTCTTAAATTGTTTTCATTAATCATAGCATTGATAATAGTGTTGTCATTATTTTCCTGAGGTTATGCTGTGTGTATATTGTGGCATAAAGCAAATGATGACCTACACTGGTTTTGGGAGGAATCAGGACTTTTTTTCTTTTCTTTTCTATGTTGCATGGACATGTGTTAATGGTACACATTAGTGGATTCAGTGTGATGTAGGAATACAGTACATGTCTGTAGCGTCCCCTGGCTAAATCTTGCCTTCCCTCATTCACTTTGCACACATGTGCACAGCTTTCCCAGTCCCCAACAGTCACTTTTCCACTTTCAGGTGGGTTTTTCTTGCTTTCAAATATGAGCAAGAACATAGGGTACTTGTCTTTCCATTTCTAGTTTATTTCACTTCAGGTAAGGTGCTCTAATCCCATTCATTTTGCTACAAATGACGAGATTTCATTCTTCTTTATGACTGAATAATGTTCCATTTTGCATATGCACCACATTTTCTTTATCCACTGCCTCCACTGACGGGAATCTAAGTTGATTCCATATCCTGGCTATTGTGAATAGTGCTGCAATAAGCATGAGCATGTGGATACCTCTTTGGTGTGCTGATTTTCTTTCCTCTGGATATATAACAGAAGTAGGACAGCTGGAACATATCTTAAATTGATTTTCAATGTTTTGAGGAACCTCTATACTGTTCTCCACAGTGGCTGTACTAAGTTACATTCCACCAAAGGTAGAGGAGACATTGTTTTTCATGAGCATTGGAATCAATAATTCTAGTGTAAGAGAAAGAAGGCAATGATACAAGATTGGAGAGGCTAAATGCAAATTTATTTATTTATTTTTATTTTAAAGATAGTAAAATCCAATAGGACATAACAGAACAAAGTCAATCAAAACAAAGCAGCAGAACTGGTACAGAACTTCAAAGAAAGATACTATGAAAACAACAGCTACTATAGTATATCTTGTTATCTTCAGAATAGCTGACCATTCCAACAAGTATAGTAGAATTGAACCAAAAACAAAACAGAATAAAACCAATAAAAACAGAATATAAAATAAAACAAATAATAATAACAATAATCAGAGTAAAGCAAAACAATGAGAACCATATTGGGCCTTGAAGACAAGACAGAAGAGAATCCCCAGTATTTGCTACATTGCCTACTGTCATCTTCCAAAGAGACGCTCAGGTTGCTGGCCTCAGCCCTGCAAAATCAATGAAACAATACTAGCGTTTCGTTGCTTAATGTTCGTTAGTTGCTATCAATTTAGCCAGACCTCCGAACCAGCAGGTTGCTTGCGCGGGGGAGGAGGGGCAGGGCTTGTCCTTGATTCTAAGCCCGCATGCCAGTAGGCATATAGGAGGCACATGTTTCTCTTCCGGAGTCCGCGCCAGTCGCACAGTCCCCTGGAAGGCAGATTAGTTGTCCTCTGGTCATAGCCACTCGAGCCCAGCAGGGTGGGTTCTCAAGGGGCCCATTCACGTTCTCTTTCGGGAGTCTGCACAGGTCGCACAGTCCCCCAGAAGGCAGATGAGTCGTCCTCTGGTCGGAGCTGCTCGGACCCAGCGAGGTGGGTTCTTGAGGGGCCCATTCTCGTTCTCTTCTCTAAATGAAAATTTAATAGCCCCAAATTTGAATTCAAGGCTTCAGTGTAAATTTAAGGTGCGTTTTATTTTCAAAAAAAAAAAAAGAAGTCACTGGTTCCAGCCAATGGAACGACTAGAAACAATGTCCCAGGAAAAATGAACACCTCTCCCACCCACACTGTGACCTCCATGTACCAGGGTACACTTACAGAAATGGGGGCAGTGCGTTAAAAGAATTGAGGTGTGTTACACACATGTGTCAACTCCCCACCGGGAATGTAATCATTATGTACCGCTAACATGTACTAATCACAATAAAAACATAAAAAAAGAACATGAGAGAAAGAGAATGAGACAGAGAGACAGGAAAAGAGGGAGAGAGAGGAAAAAAGAGGAGGAGGAGAAGAGGAAGGAGAAAAAGAGGAGAAAGGGGAGGAGAGGGTGGAGGAAGAAGGGAAAGAAGAAAGAAAAGAAGGGAGGGAGGGAGAAAGGGGGAGGGAGGAAGGAAGGAAGGAAAGGAGGGAGGAAGGGAGGAAGGAAGGGTGAAAGAAAGGAAAGGGGACCCAGGGAGAAATGATCTGGGAAAAAAGGCAAAGCAACAGAGAAAAAGCAAGAAAGGGAATTATGAAGTAGCTGCCAGTGTACAGGAGAACCAAGAGAACATGCACACATTAAGCCATGAAAACAACATGTCCTTAGAGGACAGCAGTGACCACCTGCTGAGGAGTGAAACAATCGCAAAGCTGACCATTGGGTTTGGCCACTTCAAGGCCACTCTATCCTTGACAAGTGTGGTCTCAGAAGAGGGGCAAGAGCCTGATTGGAGAGGTGACAAGAGAATCCAATGTACAATAACCCAGAACACCACCAAAAGTAAAAGATTGCCCCAGAAAGTTCTTGTGATGAATTTTTTTTTAAATCATAGCCAAAGGAAGCAAATCCAAGCCCTGCCATCTGCATACTCACCCAAGAGGAGGCTGGCATTTAGAAAAGGTAAGTGAAAAGGACACATAGTTTTCCTTCTGCTCTGCATCGAAACACAGGTGTCATTTCCACACGTGGTGATATTTCAGCAGGAAAGTATCATTTCAGCACCCCCAGTCCAGGTGAGGGGATGAGCATGTCACCCCGGGTGACTATCAACTTAAGAGAAGAGTACTATTCTCCAGGGATATTATAGAGGTAGCCTAGCCTTAGAATCTGAACTAGGTGGACCCATAACTGCTTTGCATGGCACGCAGGAATGGCCTGCTTAGTCTCAGACAGCAGCTGTCCCCTGTGCTGGAGGCAGTGCATGGCTCCCCTAGGCTGGGCTCTCAACTGCAGTGCTATGGTGGCCACTTAACAGGGTCCGCTCTCCACCCTGCTTCCCCAAAAGTGTGTCATCTCTGTTTCAAAAGGCTATAAAAATAAATCTCAATTCATAAAATAAATAAACAAAACATTGTCCTCAAAAAAAAAAAAAAGAATCTGAACTAAGGCAATGTGACTTAAGAGCTTTCCAAAGCAGGAAAGCAAAGTAGCTTAACAAACAACAGGGGCTTAGTACATGTTCTGGGCCTGGGAATCTTCTCCCACGTACTTCACATGTATATCAGCTCCAAGATCCTATAATTCATTGGGGTTTGCTTTGGATAAGGAGACTTGGATTCCCTTCTCCAGAGCATTTCTCCAGGTATTTCTCTCTGCTGGTGTCTCCTCTACTCCATCTGCTAATGTCTCTTACCTTTTCTGCTGCCAGGATTAGCCAAAGAAAAACAAGCCAAAAAGAACCTTATATTGACACCACCAGGTGCACACTCTGGCCCCAGGCCTTCCGCATATCACAGTCATGTGACAGTTGTGACACAAGCCTTGATCACAGCTGTTCTTTCTTCCCTTTACTCGTAGAAACAGGAAAGGAAGGTGAGCAGTTCTCCACAGTGACCACTAAGAGTGGCCACCACTTGAAGGTGGAGAAACAGGGGCTAGACACAAAAGGAACTTAACTGTTACAGAATCCAAGGTCTTTGAAACTTTTGTATGAGGTGTTTAAAGGACAAATATCTAAATAGAATCTTCTGTATGCCAAGCACTATTCTAAGCACCATACATTGCCTCAGTCCTTTGACAACACTATGAAGAAGACTCTAACAATATCAGCATCTCCAGCTACATAGAAATGGAAGTATTAAGAAGTTGATTGATTCTGCCCAACACTAGATAGCTGGTAAACTTTGGACATGGAGTGTTTTGTGAATGTCTTGCTATGGCCTGTATGTTTGTGTTTCCCATAAATTCAGATGTCACATTAATCCCCAAGGATTAAAGTGATAGTTGGATACAGAGTTTTTGGAAGTGATTAGATCATAGGGGTAGAGTTGCTATGAGAGGATCAGTGGCCTTATAAGAAGAAGCACCAGAGAGCTAGGTTTCCCCCCACCCTTCTTGTGAGTAGACTCATCCCTTGGTATGCATGAGAGATTGGTTCCAGATCATCCCACAATCTATAAGAAGGGAAGCAAGAGACAGAGAGAGGGGGAGGAAGGCAATGGAAGGGGGATTAAAAAAATTTAAGATGCATTGTGTATAAATACTGGTTCCTTTAGACCTTTAAACAATTTTGCCCTACACTTGCTCGAAACAAGACTCCTGATTAATGTAAAGCTACTCTGAAGATGATATTCAAATGAGATACAACACAAATTACCCTAGTTCACATACTCATCGTATTTGTATATAACCTATCCACATTGCATATAACCTATACAATTGAAGTCATCTCTATATTACCTGTGACACCTGATACAATGGAAACCCTAAGTAAATAACACCATGATCTCTTAATGATATAATTAATAGCTCTTCACACTCCCCATTACCTTCCTTTACACATTTCCCTCCCTACCCTTATCCCCTTCCTCTTATGTATTAGTAGCATCTTCTACTTTTGTGCCATCTTTTTTGGTTCCACATATTAAAGAGAGCATGTAACACTCATTTTAGTCTGGTATATTTTGCTCAACATGATGCGTTCCATCCATTTTCCTGCAAATGACATCTTTTTTTTTACAGTAAAATAATGCCCTATTGTGTACAGGTACCACATTTTAAAATACAGATTCATTGATGGAAGTCTTCCTACCTTTTAGTTCCTTTTTTCAGTGTTCAGAAATTTTCACTCTGAAGTCTTATCCCTCTGTGGCTGTGTTGATCCTTAGATATTTTATTATTTTTTGAAGGTATTTTGGTTTGTTTAGTTTTTTTAATTTTATTTTAAAGATAGTAAAATACAACAGGACATAACAGAATAAAGTCAATCAAAACAAAGCAGTAGAACTGGTACAGAACTTCGAAGATTGATAATGTGAGTACAATAGCTACTATAGTATATCTTGTTATCTTCAGATTAGCTGACCATTCCAACAGATGTAGTACAATTGAACCAAAAACAAAGCAGAATAAAGTTAATAAAAACAGAATATAAAATAAAGGAAAAAAAAGAAAAACAATAATGATCAGAGTAAAGCCAAATGGTGAGAGCCATATTGGGCCTCGAAGAAAAGACAGAAGAGAATCCCCCGTATTTGCAGCATTGCCTACTGTCATCTTCCAAAGAGACGCTCAGGGTGCCGATCAGAGGCCTGCAAAATCTACGAAAAAATACTAGCATTTAGTTGCTCAATGTTCCTTAGTTGCTATCAATTTACCCAGACCTCAGAACCAGCAGGTTGCTTACAGGGACGGGGGAGCCGGGGCGGTGGGGAGTGGATGACATGGATGATGTCCTTGATTCCAAGCCCATGCAGCAGCGCCCCTCAGGCCCAGCGGGTTGGGGCCCAGTCAGGCCCATTCTGGTTCTCCTCCAGGGGTCAGTGCAGCACTCAGGCCCCCGGAAGGTGGATCAGTTCTCTCTTGATGTGAGCCGGCTCCACGCTGGCTGGTTGGGCCCTGGTCGGGCCCATTCTGGTTCTCCTCTGGGGGTTTGTGCAGGGCCCAGGTCCCCGGAAGGTGGATCAGTTCTCTCTTCTTTTGAAGATATTTTGAATCGAATTATTTTCCTTACTTTTTTTTTCTCAGCTAGTTCACCCTCAATGTGGAGAAAAGTTGCTGATTTTTCAAAGTTAATTTTTATTTTCTATTAAATTCATTTTTAGATGAGCAAGTTGAAGTCTGGAAAATGTGTGGGCCTTGGCAGAGTTCACAGAGCACGCTGCTTTCATGGAAGGCTAGGAAAGTCCTTTGGGCCCTACAAAAGCTGCAAGTGACTTCCTCCACATGAGGGATTCTTCACAGCAATGGGGGAGCTGTAAGGAGCCTTGGAGAGCATTCAACAAATTCCTGTTTTACAGATGAGGAAGCCACAGTCTAGAGAGGAAAAGTTGTCCAGCCCAGTGATAGGGCACTTGCCTAATATACTCAAGGCCCTGGTTCTATCCCTGACACAAAAAGAAACCCATATGTTACACACATGAATGGGAAAATTATAGGACACATAAAATATGCTTTAGCAAAGTTATCCTTTTAAATACTGGGATAGACAGGAGCCATTCTGGGAACACAGAAGCCTCAATGACGAGAACAGCAGTCCCAGGCCCAGATGCAGAAGCCGGCTTCCTACTAAACACAAGACAGCACCTGTGGAGTCCTGGAGTCCCACTCAATGCTTAAAAGGGACTTTGGGCAAGATGAAATCCTGCTTCCTTATTCTGGTAGAAGCTGGCAGTGAGCAGGATAAATTATCATGAAGATAAGGACAGTATTTATATTAAGTTTATAGCAACTCAGATTTATAATTGCTTTGCTTCAAAACTTTGGGAGGAAGTGGGGGGAAGAAAAGCGTTGGCTAGGATGCCACCTGACTGTCTCCAGTTGTTCATTGGTGACTGGAGCATTGAGTTGAAAGCAATTAGTGATGTCTTCCATGAGGAGAGGAATGGGAGCATCAGTATATCTACTATTTATTCATTAACCCTGTTTTGGATACTCAGAATCATTGCCATGGTACAAGACAGATGCGGCTTAAGTCTGGAGCACATGAGAGGCAGAGAAAGCAGGAAAAACTTGCTCTGGATCCAGCAGAGAATGAAATCCATGACACAACCAGGGCTTCTGTGGTCTCTTCATACTCTGAAATGCAGAAAAAAAATTCTTCTCTCTAAGAGGTTCATTAGTATCATGATGTGCTAAAAAAAAAAAAATCACTGATCAAAACCAGGGCCACTAAGAGACTTGATTGATAAACCTGTTTTTCAAATTCTACTTTCTGTTGAAGCAAGAAAAATTAAAGAGCAACAAGTCTGTCCCCTCACCCATTACAGTCTCTCTGTGCAGCTGGGAAATATTTTCCAATCTATTTTTGAATTTTTTTCATCCTATAGAAAAGTGGAAAATAATAGCACAGTAAACATGCAGATTCATTTAGGTTTACCCATTGTTAACACTTTGTCATATTTGCTTGAATTTGTCTGTACATTTTTTGCTAAACTATAAAAATAACTTACAGCATCATGCTATTTCATGTCTAGATACTTTCATGACTATGGCCTAAGAACAAAGACATTCTCCAACATAATTTATTGTAAAATAACCCAACTCTCACAGCCAAGAAATTTAAGTTATACAATAATACCATCTCCTATGTCATCTATTAAAATGTTCCCAGTCATCTCAATAATATTTTTCCAGCTACTTGTCTTAATCCAGAAGCCAGTCAAGTGTCACGCATGTCACTTAGTGACTTTCCCTATTTGGATTCCTTCAATCTAGAACCTTCCCATTGCCTAGTTTAATTTTCATGTTATTGACAGTTTTCACAGTCCAGTTTGGTGGCCTTGCAAGGAAGTTACAGCTTACAGAAGAACCCCATCTTGAAATAAATCCTGTATGACAGTTAATCTTAATTATGTCAATTTGACTGTCTTAAGGAACACTTGGGGATTAGTAAAGCACATTTTTGTGTACATCTGTGCATGTCATGGAGGTGTGACTTTGGGTACTCTATATGGTCCCTTGGCTTTTCCTCTGTAGCAATATTCCCTTACTTGCTTCCCCACCACCATGAACTAAGCATCTTTGTTCCACCACTTCCTTTTGCCATGATGCTCCTGCCTTGGAACCAACCACAATGGACTGAATCCCCTGAAATTGTAAGCCTAATTAAACCCCTTCTCATCTAAATTGGGAATATTGGTTATCCCCAACATTGGGAAACTGACTAAAACACCCTGATTTTCAAAAAGGCTTTAACATTTAGTTTTCTTTGCAAAATAAAAGACTCTCACCACCCTTCTGTCCCTAATCATGAGGTTGTAGTGATCATCTTCTCCATAGCAGATTTAACTCTGACTCCTCATCTAAGAATAGATCCAACACACCCAGTTCTTGTCCAGTTTCCCCCATTATCGTGTTTGCTGATCGCAAAGTAAGGCCCATGAGTTTAGTTCAAGGTTAAATCAGATGGCAGGCCACTGCCCACCCAATGGAAGGAGAAAAATTTGCTTTGGGCTAGGGATGCTGATAGTTTTGATGCCTCTCTAGAATGATTTTCTTGCTTCTTTATTAATTGCAGTGGATACTTCCCAACAGGTGACAGCTCTGCTCTTTAATCCTTGAGGGACTTGGATTTTGCACTGCTGTTTGCTGTCAAAATGATTTACCTTGCTTCACAAACACTTGCATTTTGGGGATTTCCTGCTCAGTAAGAAAAGTAAACTTCTAAGCTGTATGATCCAGGCACGCACATGCTCACTGTGTCAACTAGGCCAGCGCCGCCTCACCAGGTGGCTCATGTTGCTTTCCCCATTTTGACCACATTTGTATTTACTTGATATTTGTGCAGTATTAGCTTTCTCATCACTGAGACACAATGACTGACACTCACATTATTTTAACTCACAGTTTAAAGGAGGAGAAGTTTAATTTGACTCATGGTTTTGAGGGGCTCACTCCGTGCTCAGCTGGCTCTCAGGCAGGAACATCATGGCAGAGGGCATGATGGAGCGGAGCTACTTAGTTCACCGCAGCTGGGAAGCAGAGCAAGGAAAGAGAGCCAGAGAGGAAGGGACGAGGCTCCCGGTGTAGACCAGAAGCTCACTTCTCCATGACCCACCCAGGTTCTCCCAGAAGTGTGCTCCACCAGTACCCCAGCTGGATCCCAAACTCAAGTCGCCATTCCATTCTACCTGTCACAATATTTTTCTTTGCATCAATTTTGTTTTTTAACCTAAATAAATTTTTCAATAAAACCTATTATCCTTATTAATGAAAAACTGGACCTGCTTTCCATAATCAGCTGTAAAAATAAAAATGGTAGGAACTTGGATATCCAGGCACTCTGCACTCTGAGCTGGAGCCTGCTCTGTGCCATTTATTGGGAGATCAACAAGGGTCAAACACAGATGACACTAAATTGAGGCTTTAGCTTTGCAGAATCAGAGGAAATTGAAAGGGGATTGATTTTCCACTGCAGTGTTCAAAATTATTTAATGTCAGTTTTATGTACCCACAAACTGGCCCACACTCTGCACTTTGGGAACACAGAATTTTGACTTCTTGAGGTTTTTTTCTTTTCTTTTCAATATTATGCAGAAAGATCAGTCCCTGCATTAGGTGACACATCCTAGCATTTGGTTTGAAAACTTGATTATCATGTCATGCCAGGCAGACTGTCTGCTGATGAAACCCTCAGCAAGAGCTGAGTGTGAACTCCATCAGCCCTCCTCATTTGCTTTCTGCATTTCAGTTATCCACATCAGTCTTAAAATATTAAACTGAAAATTTCAGAAGTAAACGGTTAATAAATTTGAAATAACTTTTATTGCAGTGATTGTTATACTTGTGCCAGCTTAGTAATAGGTATTGCTGTTAATCTCTTACCATACTTAATTTACAAATTAAACTTTACCACAGACATTTATGCATAGGGAAAAACATAAGTCTACATAGGGTTTCATATGCTCCACAGCTTTGGACATGCACTAAGGGTCTTGGAACATAAAGGGTCCTTGCACATAAAGGGAGACTCGTGTATATTGAAATTGCCTTTGTTGTTGGTTGAAAATGGTCTAATGTTAGCAATTTAGTGTAATGTAGCCTGATAACAGCCATCAGCCTCACCAGTCGTGTTCATCATTTCCAAAGTACAGGCACACACACCACCTGCTCAATCCCAGCAGAAAGTGTTGATACAGATTTATTTCTTTCTTCCTCGTCATGTCCCTTTGCTAGAGAATAAAATTCTTCCCAGGGAAGAAAGAGCTTCCCAGGCCAGCAGGGTATTAGTGGGGGCCTGGGGCTAAAATGTATGAGGTTGATCCAGGGTCTTCTCTACTGCAGCCACTGTTGGTCTCCCCTAAATTACTGCCACAAGCATAATGTTAGAGCTGGGTGTGGTGGTCCATACCTGTAACCCCAGCAGCACATGAAAGGCTGAGGTAAGAGAATCAAGATATACAGAGGATCAAGTTTACACATACATAAACAAGATTGGGGATCCAAAATTAGTCATAGTCATATCAGACTGACAATTTCTTGCAGCCGTAAGTTGTTTGATTTGAATCTTCACAGCCCTGCATGAATAAATGTGTGAGAATAGAAGAAAGGGGGGGGAAAAGAGAAAGAAGACAGATAGAAGGAAGGAAAAAAGGAGGGAAGCAGAAAAGAGGGAAGCAGTAAACAGAGAAGGGAGGTAAGGAAGAGTGAAGAACAAAAGAGGAGGAAAGAAACAGGGAGAGAGTGAGAGAAAGGACACCGAAATGCAGAACTGAACTTCTCTTGTGGCATAGTGAGAGCTCTATGGGAAGGAGATAGGGATTTGCGGTTGAGAAGGGTGAATAGTCAGTTCCCTGTTCTTTCCAACTGAGCTGGGACCTTGGACAAGCTACTCCACCTCTCTAGGCCACAATTTCATCATCTTTAAAAGGGGCTATTGGGAGAAGGTGGGGAGACTGTGAGTGTGTGAGGCGGTGTTCTACCTTTGCTGCCATTGTTGGAAAGACTTAGCTCCTCCTCTGCTGTCCTTGGAAGCAGCATTACATCCACATCTTCACCCTGTGAGCAGCCTTCCCTACCAAAGGGAGCTGTGGCTAACATTTGTCCCCAAAGAGGAGGAAATTTCCACAAGAATCACAGAGATGGTCAAATCCCATGTGTCTCAGACTCTGGTCTGGACTGTTTCCCTGAGAAACTATAAATAACAGAAGGCTCCTTGAGGCCTTCGAGAAGGAAAATTCCATGTCTGTCTTGGTGTCAGCTTCTCCCAGGGGGTGAGCTGCAGATGGTGGGAGCTTGGTAAATGTTTGTTGAGCTGAGCCACTGAGTATAGCAGGGGGAGAATCACAAATCACCATCTCAGCGCCCCTGATGTGCTGTCAGGGAGAACAGCACATGGACATCAGCCCAGAAGGATGGATGAAGACCCTTGGCTGGGCTTCCAGGGAAGCAATTTGGACCCTATAGAAAGCAACACTTTCTAATACCAAGAATGTCCAAAAATTAGGGCTGGGAGTTTGGCTCAGTGGCTTAAGCACCTGCCTGGCAGGCGTGCGGTTGTGAGTTCGATTGCCGGTACCGACAAAAAATAAATAAACAAATAAATAAATAAATAAATAAGAATGTCCAGAAATCAGGTTTCCTGACTGGTATGGAAAAATACATGAAATCAAAAGCTACAGTGGGTACTTTCAGTTTTTAAATTTACTATAATAAAAGACATTGTCACTAATGCCCTCAAAATACTCCCTTGTATCCTGAATATACATATCCCATTGTTTTCTGCCACTGTCTGAAGCATCTCTGAAAGTCCTTTTTAGTGATCTTTATGAGGAGTGATCAAAAATATGGTAATCACTGCTGTTGAGTGCCATCCAACAGAAAAGCAGGCTCATAAAAACACATTAATTTCTGTCCTCATCCCTATTCGCCAGAAATGGTATCATGCAACTTCTGATTCTTCTCCAAAGTGAAAATGATCATGAAAGGTAAATGTTTTGAACAGATTCAGGACATCGAGGCAGCTATGACAGTAAAACTAATGACACTCATGAAAGAGGTCTTCCAGAACTGCTTCAGAAAATGGCAAGAATGACAGGATAAGTGTGTTCAAAGAAAACAGGGTTATTCTGAGAGAGGTTAATGACGGTGTGTCTTTTACTGTAAAAATATTTTAATTTAAACAATCCCCAAAGTTTTTTTTTCTTAATCCCACTTTGTTGTTTATTTGTTTGCTTGTTTGTTTTAGGCTTTTTTTTTTTTCTCTTTTGGGTACCAGGGATCAAACTCACAACTTCGCACTTACCACGAAAGCACTTGAACTGCTGAGCTAAATCCCCGGCTTAATCCCACTTTGTATGTCCCAGGATATATTCAAGAAAAGACTCTCTGATCATTCAGCAACAGTGGACCTGGATGAGTAATGGATTAGGGCTCATACCAAAGCCTCAGGCCCACTCCATCCACTATAGAGACTATGAGCACTTGAAATGGAGCTGGTGCCAATTGTAAAACACTATATAAATATTCACAGCAAAAAATAATTTCACCTATACTTTTTACTTTTTTTATTTTATCTTATTTTTAAAAAGGATAAAACCAAGAAAAATAACACAGAATAAAACCAATCAAAAATGAACCAGCATAAGTGATACAGGGCTTCAAAACGTTACAAAACCAACAATAATTACCATACTGCCTTTTGTTGTCTTCAGAATAACTGCAGATACTTTTGGACATAGTAAAAATTGAACTGAACAGAATAGAATAGAAACAATAAAACCAAAGCAGTGAATGCAATAAAGGACTTCAAAGTATGCTTTTTACTTTTATAATGTAGTTACTACAAAATTTAAAATCACAAATGCCAAGGCCAGTTGCTTCTCCAAAATAGTGGCACAAGCTCTCAAGTCATAGTCCACAGAAATGGGAAAAAAAAGGTAACAAAGGTTAGAAAATATCTTAGAACTGTCACTTCCTAGACCCCCAACCCACCCTGAGTCAAAGAATAAGATGTGCTTGATACACTAATGATTATCTGGTTCAGGATTCAGACAACTACAGCCCACAGGCCAAATTTATCCTTCCACTTGTTGGTTTGGTTTGGGTTTTAATTGTGAAATTCACATAATATAAAACCATCCAGAGTCAAATGCCCCAGTTGGTGAGGTCAACACACTCACCATGTTGTGCAGCCATCACAGAGGTAGAACCCTACTTCCAGAATATGTTCCTTGCTCCAAAAGGTGACCTCAGCCTCCTGGAAGCAGTTTGCTCCCCATTTCCCATCCCGACTCTACTTTTCATCTCTATAGACTTGCGTCTGCTGAGCATTTCATATAAGTGGAATCATACAGTCTGTGGTATTTGGATATGTCTTCCTTCACTGAGCAGTTTCTGTGGTTCCTCCACATCAAAGCATGGACTAGAGCTCCATTCTTTCTCACTTGGACCAGTAATTGATCATAGGGGCATACCTCTTATTATTTATCCATTTGTCTATTGATGACTATCTTGATTGTCTCCACTGTGGCTTGTGTGATAAAATTTATTTATTTATTTAGAGACAAGGTCTCACTGTGTAGTGCAGGATGGCTTTGAACTCACTTAAGTAGCCCAGGCTGGCCTTGAACTCATGGAAGTCCTCCTACTTCAGCTTTCTGAGTGCTGGGATTACAGGGATGTGCCACCACCATGACCAGCCTATGTTATAAATTCAGTATTATCAGAACACAGAGTTGGGGATTTGCTCCAGAGACTACATGGCCTAAAGCAATCACTTCTGGTCTTCTATGGAGTTTTCCAACCCTGGTCTAACTCTGTCTACCCCTTGTCTGGTTTATCTAACTCCCAAACTCTTATTTTTATTAGAAGGAGCTATCTTACCCACCCCTGGTCAGACTCTTCTTGTTTCTTCTTGTTATCAATACAACAATAACCTCCTTTGAACCCATGTAAGAATCTAGAGGTCACCCTGAATGATCCTCCCACTTTCACATCTGAGCAAATCAATTCTCATCCATTCTCCATCTTCAGTGTCCGCCATCTCCATCCTTTTCCCTCTTCCCTTTCATTCCCTGACTTAACCCTAGATTGCCACCACTTGCGCTGGAGTAAGGGTGTGGCTTCTTAGAATGTCCCCACACTTCGAGTCCTAACCTCCCTCTGCCTACAAGGCAGCCACAGAATTTTCCTAAAATTAAATGCAATATCATGACTTTGCCCAAAGTTACCCAACGTAGCTTTTTAGGTCCTCCATTTTCCTCTAGTTCCTGTCAAAACTCCACGGCACAACTTTAAAAGCCCTGGACCATGGGTCCACCGTGTGGCTTGGATAGGAGCTTCGTCTCTTCCTTTCCAGAAAAGAAAGAGAACTGAGAAGGACAAGAAAAACATGGACAAATGCAGGTCAGTTGCTGATACAGTAAACTGAATGACAGATTAGACATGAGGCCACAGTCACACTTCTCTCCACTGTCCTGTGTGAGAGGGACCTCACCACCAGGGAGGAAGGGGGTCATAAAGTATGACAGCAGAGCTTGGTGTGCTGCTCAGTGGTAATGCACTGGCCTAGCTTGGGGTGGGGACAGAAACAAGCTCCTACATCAGGGAGAGTGGGAGTGCTGTGGAGAGCTGGGTTTTGAAGGTAGAGACCCTGGACTCTCCAAACCAGGAGGAAGAAGAACTGTGAGAAGTTGGGGCACCACTGAGAACCTCACAGGGTGAGAGTTAGGATGTTTGAATGGTCAGCAGCATGAACTTTGAAGCTGGACCAGTGAGTTCGAATGTCGTCTCATCAGTTATCAGCTATGTGACCTCACATATCATACCCAACATCTCTGTGTTTCAAGTTTCTCATCTAGCAAAAGAGGTGACTAAGGAACAAGCCTCTCAGTTTTTTATATGACTAAACCTACATCAAACCTATGTGACTATGACCCCAAGGGGAACAGGAAGTAGGTTTTTGGAAATGAAAACCATACCATTCAAATGGAAAATTGTATTAGTTCCTTGTAATTGCTATAACAAATTACCAGAAACTGGAAGAATTACAACAGAAATTGATTGTCCTATCATTCTGGAGACCAGAAGTCTGTGATCCAGATGTCAGCAGGTTTGACTCCCTCAGAGAGAGACCCTGGTTCACATCTCTCTCCCAGTTTCAGGGGGCTGCAGCCTCCTTGGTGTTCCTTGGTTTATAGACACCTTACTCCAAACTGTCTTCATCATCGCATGGCTTCCCCATCTTGACAGCATCTCCTCTTCTGTTATAATTGTGGACATCATCAATGGATTTAGGTCCCACCCAGATAGTCTAGCACTACCTTATCTCAAGAACCTTAATTTATTAGATCTGCAGAGATCCTTTTCCTGCTCAGTGGATCTTCAGGGACATCTCTTGAAGGAGGCTGCCATTTAACACACTATGGGCATCCAGCCCAATGACTCCAGGCAGGGACTGCGCAGTGGAGAAGAGCTAATATTACACAGCATTTAGCGTGGACCAGACACTATGCAGGGTGATTTCTACCCATTAGCTCATTTATCCCACTCACAATTTGTTCCGTCTCAGCATATGAAAGCAGGCCTGTCATTTCCCCAGGCCCTCAGAGCCGCAGAACAATGACATGTGAATTAATAAATGGCCCATCTGAAAAGGGAGGCGAGGGTGCGGCCTCCTCCCACCACCTTACATCCTGCTTTGATGATGCATAATTTGATCACTTTAAAGGATGTAAGTAATAGCCCTGCTTCACAAGAGGCTTCCTTTTATCTTCTCTCAAGCTTCCATTCTTCAGGGGACAAGGTTTCAGAAGAGAATCGGTTTGTTTCTTTAAATTTCCTTTAATCATGCTAGGTGTGGAGTTTGCCTGTGGGGAAAAAACACAAATTAAAACACACACACACATTTTTTTTAAGTTTGGGGATTTTCAACAACACTTGGTGCCAAGTAGAGGCAATAGTAATTAAATAATAACATCAGAAAAAATGATGGCAGGCATTTATTTTTATCTTGTTTCTTTGTTGTCATTGTTGCAGTTTTGGTTGTTTTTGCAATAGTAGGGATTAAATACAGCAGCTTTTTGGGTTTTTTTTTTTTAAGACAGAGTATTACTGAGTTACACAGATTGGCATCAAACTTTTGATCTTCCTGCTTCAGCCTTCCAAGTAGCTGTGATAAAAAGCACATACCCCCATACCTAGTTTTATTTTGTTTTCCATGACATGTACAATTGTATATATGGATAGGATACAGAGGGATGTTTCAATACATAGTGTTTACTTTGCAGTGATCAAATCATAATATTTAGTATATGGCCTCAAATATTTATAATTTCTGTGTGAGAACATTCAAAATCATCTCTTCTATCATATTATAGTGATACACGCATACCCACATTTATAGCAGCACAACTCATAATAGCTAAATCTTAGAAGCACCCTTCACGTCCCATCGGCAGACATGTCGGTATTATTCCGACCCATCTCTGCACCCTCGGCAGATAAACAGACGAAGAAAATGTGGTACTTATACACACAGAGTACTATGCTACCATAAACCAGGATAAATTTGAGTCACTTGTAGGAAAATCAATGCATGTCGATACCTTAATACTAAGTAAAAAAACTCAGACACATGAGTTTAAATATCACATGGTTTCTCTTACATGAAAAAAAGTATTAAAGAACAAAATATAAGATGGATAATGGGAAACAGAGAGATCTTTTACAAATGGGGAGGAGAACAAGACAGTGGGGAGGGAGAGGAGGGAACAGGGAAGTAAAAGGAATTAAGATGTGTTATGTACAAGGGCCAACTCCCCACAACAAATGTAATCATTCTGTACTGCAAGCATATTATTAAAAATTTTTAAAAATTTATAAAAGCAAAATCGCTTCTTCTAATTACTTTACATCTATAATACAATACTGTTAATGGTAGCCACCTTGTTGTGCTAGAGAACATTTGAATTTATTTCTCCAGTCTAACTATAATTCTGTACCCACTGATTGTTCTCTCCCCACCCTACCTTGCTACCCCCAGGTTCTAGTAATCACTATGCTGTCCTCTACTTCTATACAGCCAACTTTTGTTGCACTTCTCTTTCTGTGCTTGGCTTATTTCACTTAATGTAATATCCTCCAGGCTCAGCCATGTTGCTGCAAAAGACAGGATTTCATCATTTTGATGGTGTCTATTTACTGAGCACTTACTATGTGCCAGGAGTTCTTATAAGCCCTTTACGCGCCCATTCGTTTCAACACACAGCAGCCCATGTGGCAGATACTTAGACTAACCCCATTTTACAGATGAGGAAGTTGAGGCTCACAGCATGCCCACCACTTGTCTGCAGTTCTGTAGTCAAGTATAGTGCAGAGCTGGAATTAAACTCAGGAGCCTGGCTACAGGAACACATCTCTAGCCACTATACTATTCTACAATGCACAGGGCAACTTCACTCCAAAGAACAAATAGCCACAGTGTCAAAATTCCAGTGCTAGCCAGGCATGGTGGTGCATGCCTGTAATCCTAACACTCAGGAGGCAAGAGGATTGCCATGAACTTGAGGCCAGCCTGGGCTACATACTGAGTTGAAGTCCAGACTGGATTACATAGCGAGACCCTGTCTCAAAACAAAAGAAAAGTTCCCATGCCGAGGAACTCTCAGAAAAACTAAAGAGAAGAACGAAAGGAAGTCTGCAAGCCCAGACCAGGGCAGATGCCCATCAGCCTGCTCAGCCCAGCAGGAGTGACAGGGTGGCCTCCCAATAGCCACTCTCTTCTTATGTACAACAAAAAGCCCCTATTTTTAACTGATCTCATGGCCACCTGAGTCAAAGACTGTACTTGCCGGCTCCCTGACTGCCAGCCAGGGCTGCCTGAATACATTCTGACCAATAGGACAGAGGGGACTTGTGCCACAGCTTCCAGGACAGGTGGTTCCATGGCCAGGACGACAGAGCTTGCAGAGACAGATTTTTCCCATTCCTCTTACAGGGTCCCACCCAGTCACTAAGTAAACCGGCTTGGGTTTAAACTTAGTATACTCCTGCCTCAGCCTCCCAGAGTGCTGGCAACACAGACTTGTGCTACCACACCTGGTTCCTCTTCTCCTTGAAGCTGTTTTTCTCAGGGATTTTGTCACAGCAACGAAAGCTGACTGATACCGCGATACTGTCATTATGCACCCAAGTGTCTGTATTCTTCCGACCCATCTCTGCAGCCTCGGCAGAGGAACCATTTTTGGGCCACTGCCAAAGCCCCTGCTATGTGGTCACCACGAAAACAAATATTGAACTTCTGGTACTTACTGATTTTCCCTCCCAAAACACATCTCTGATGCTACAGAAAATATTTTGACATCCACTCATACTCCAGCCCTAAAAGTGCCTTTTCCTCCACGTTCCATACTAAACATGGAAATTAAGCATGAGGAGCGGATGGTGACAGCGAACTGGGAGGACAGTAGCTAGAGTGAGGCCTAGGGATGGCCTACTCATCCCAGCTCTGCTATGTGACCTCAGGCAACTGTGCCTTGATGACCTATCTGGTATAATGGGGGCCATAATCAGCTATGGTGAGAATTAAATGACCTAATATAATAAAGCAGGGCTCAGCAAACCTTTTCCATAAAGGTCAAGGTAACTAAATATTTTCAGTTTTCACTGGGTGTGTTGGTGCACGCCTGCAATTCCAGCACTCAAGAGGCTGAGACAGGAGGATTGCTATGAGTTCCAGGCCAGCCTGGACAATATATCGAGGTCAAGGCCAGTCTGAATTACATGAGCAAGGCCCTGTCTTAAAAAATTAAAAACCTATTCAGCTTTGCAGGCTAGATGACCTCTATTGCCACTGATTAACTCAACCCCTGTTGTGGGGAAGGAGTCATAGGTAAAGCATAAATGACAGGTAGATCTATGCTCCAGTAAAACTTCATTTACAACAATAGCCCTTGGGCCAGAATTGGCCTGTAGAACTGCAATGTGATAAGACCAGGTCTGCCTTCCAATCCCTGCTGTACCTCTTGCTGGCTATGTGATTTAAGACTAGATACTTAAGCTCTCTGAGCCTTGGGTTTCTCATATGGAAACTGTTACAAATAGCAGTATCTACCTGAAGGGAAGACTAATGCGATCCTGTTGGTAAATCCCCTACCACAGACCTTAATACACAAAAAAGATGCCATCAATGTGAGCAGTACTTACAACTGAGGGACCTCCTTTCTCAAGCATTTGGGTACAGTCAGCCCCAGTGTCCTCCTGCCACTCTCACGGCAATTCCCAGCTTAAATGTCTGTTCTCTTCTCGACTGCCTTCTAATGCTTGAGCCTAGGGCGTGGACCTCACAGGCAGTTGCTGGAATGGATGACCGCTCAGGTCACTTTCCTAAGTCTGAAATACACCCTACACCAAACCCAAATATGAATCTCTTTCCCCAATAAACTCAAGAAAAGCCAGACCACTTGAGGTGGATGGACATCTGCTGGTTCATTGCCTTACAGTCATAGAAAACTAGGATAACATGTGGAAAGGGGGGTAAGAGAGGAGCAGAGATCTGCTCCTGGTCACACAACAGCAGGTCGGAGGAGTAGAAATCAGAGCCTATGAGAGGGACTCATCGCTTACGTATGTACTCCTTTTGGGGCAGTGGTCCCCTACCTTTTTGGCACTAGGGACTAGGATCATGGAAGAAATTTTCAATGGACTGAGTGGGACGGGTGGGGACGTGGATAGTTTCAAGGTGATTCAACATAGCAGGAAACCTAGATCCCTCACATGCGCAGTCCATTGTAGGAGCCCTGCTCCTATGAGAATTTAAAGCCACTGCTGATTGACAGGAGGCGGGGCTCAAGCTGTGATGTAAGTAATGGCAAGCAGCTGCAAACTCAGATGAAGCTTCACCTGGTCCCTGCTCCCTTTCACCTCCTGCTGTGTGGCTGATGTGGTCTGTGGCAGGCCACGGACCAATAGCAGTTGGGGATCCCTGCTTTGAGATGTTCCCGTTTCTCCCTCCCTTAGCGGCTCCCTGAAAGAACACCCTACCCAGGTGAAGCTTCCTAGTAGTAGATGACCTCGGAGAGCACTCCTGTAGGTCCAGAAAGGTGAGACTGGATCCAGTGAGTCTCTCCTGTCTCTTCCCCAGGTGGGGCACAGCCAATGCTGACTTCCCAGCAACAGTCCACTCCCCTACCCAGCTGGTCTTGAAAGTAGATTCCCTGACTCAGGGGGACTCTGGGGAAACAGGGCTGGGACACTCATAGTCAATTGTGCCCAAGGACAGGTCACCCAAACTGGGAACCAGGGAATTGAGAAGGTCCAGGCTTAACAAAGTACCTCTGAAAGACCCTAGATGCTCCATCACAACTTATCCTCAGGCTCCAGAGCCTCCCGTCTGCTGCCATGACAATAAAGACAAATAGCGATTATATTATTCAGGGTGTGATGAGCGCCAGCTCTTAGCAGATGAAATCTTATTTAAATTTCACAATAACCCAGCAAGGTAGAAATTACTCGGCTGCTGCAGCTGTTGCTAGTTGCTTCACAATCTTTTTCCTTCTCCTGCAGGTGATGGAGCCTTTCGAGATGTTAGCAGTACACATAGCTGCCCCAATGAAAATTCTGTTCCCTGGCCTCCCTTGCAGCTGAGTGTGATCCAGGAACTAAATCTAACCCAGGGGACTAAACATAGGGTGACATAAGGCCCTTGCTCCTTGGATACTTTACTGTGAACTGATGGAACAAAGCACAGGAGCCCGGGTCCCTGGGTGACCTCACAGAATAGGGTTGCCAGCCTCAACACTTTCACCATGTGAGTCTCTCATGGAAGAAGCAATAGACTTCCATAAAATTAAAATCACTGTGCTCTGGGGCATCTTCATTACAGCTTAGTGTCCTAATTCATAACACACCCTCGGGACCTGAGTGGACCCGTCCACCTGGAAGAGGAGGAACTGAATTTCAAAGTGGCAACATTACTTGGCCAAGCACACTCAGGCAAGACCGCGCATCAGGAGCCTGAACCAAGCTACATGTGACCCCAAAGTCGGTTTTCCTCCTACATCATGCTGCCTCCCACTTACAAGAACAAAACTGCATGCGGCTTAGCCATTTACAAAGCCCTTTCATGTACAAGGACATTGGATTTTGAGCTTCGCTCTGGTCCCGCTAGGGTAAGTTCATTCCTCACATTTTACATGAGGACACTGAGGCTCAGAAGGTCTAAGCTTACATGAGTGGTAGGAGACGATGCTGGGGTTTGAAGGT
This sequence comes from Dasyprocta punctata, assembly GCA_004363535.1. Classification (NCBI taxonomy): domain Eukaryota; kingdom Metazoa; phylum Chordata; class Mammalia; order Rodentia; family Dasyproctidae; genus Dasyprocta; species Dasyprocta punctata. Next base: position 44,655 of record RJWM01013895.1, read on the forward strand.
GACTCTCCTTCACTGCTCCAGCACTGCCCACCTATTCAGTATTGACAGAATCCCATAGAGAAAGGTCTCACTGCATTCGTCCTAAGGTGAAGCTGCCTTCAGGAAATCACAAGTAGACAACTGTCTCAGGGTGGGGCCAGGGAGCAGCCTCTGAGACTAGAATTGTAATGCTCATTTACTTGGGAGAGGATCCCAGGAAGCATTGGTGAGGGGAATGGGAGAGGGAAACAGGGAAAGAGGGCCAGCCATCATGAGGATTCCAAGCAAGATACCTTGTGTGCGAACAGGAGCTCAATCCACTGGGGGAAGCTCCACTTCCCATTAAGGTGTGAGGGATGGGCAATGTCAGCCAGTACTTCCCAGCCCTGTGGGTCGAGGGCTGCTTCCAACCTTCCCCCAGGGGAGACAGACCGTGCTGTTAGCCTGAAAGGCCTTGGGACTGAGGCGCAAAAAGATGGAAAGGTAGACATCGAGGGGTCAGCGGGGCTCTGAGATCCTCTGCCACATCAGCCATCAGAATGCATTGAGTGGCCAGCTGGTTCACTTTGTCATGAGACAGAAGAGCATAAGGAGGCCTGTTTGAGATCTGGGCCTGTATAAGCTCTCATTTCAAAACCACGGTGACTTGATTTTACAACACCATTGCCTATAAGATGCACCTTGAATAAAATATCTTCTCCAGACTTTGAAAAACTGTATTATATGTCTCCAAAAAGCACTTTAATTTCAGGTATGCTAAGAATTTAAAAGAAAACATCTCAAACTAGATGATACGGTTTTGTCCTGCTGTCCCTATAAGAATGTTTGTGCACTTCTGACCTTCCATTCCAATTTGGGCTTAGAAGATAGAGTTATTTTGTTTGAAAATTTGTTCTGGCTCTGAAGTTCTGTGATATTCTATTTCTTTGCAGCATCTTTGTCATGGCAACACAATACACATTTGCATTTCAAAAACTATCCCTGCCTACTCTACACCTTGGAAGAAAAATCAAGATTCCCGTCTTAGTATTTAAAAGCAGTCAACTTCAATATCCAGATACCCAAGGACTTAAAGCAACAAAGTGAGCCACAGCGCCTTGCTCATTATGTCATTATCATTAAAATGCACATTCATTTATTAGTTAGATACATGAGGGGCTGGCTAATTTTGTTACAAGGAGAAAGAGGGAGAACCAACATTTATTAATGGACTGCTACTGCCAGACACTGCATTAATAGCTTTTCATGTAGCAAATCATGCAGTCCCCACAACTGCTCCCCAAACAAAAGAAACTAAACCTCAGCAAGATTGTCATTTACACGAAGTTACATCACTGTTGAGTCACAAATCTAAGGTAATTGCCTACCACCATCCCCAGTATCATGCTGGGACTTAATAAACACAGACGAAGAGCAGAGACAGAGCAGGGAGAGGGAGAGCAAAGGGTTACTAGAAGGGGAAAAAACGTAGAATTCTGTCCCCAGAAGATCTACCACCCCTGATGTTGGACCACCTGATGTTGCTAGGAAACAGGCACTCTCCAGTTCCTAAAGATAGAGAGTGGATTACTGCAAGAAGAGAGGAAGAAACTTTCCTTTTCCTTTTCTTTAGCTATCTTTTGACCTCCTAAGTATTCCCCAGCCAACACCAGTCAGTCAAACCTCCTTGGTTACAGATTTTTTTTTCCAGTTCCAGGGATCGAACTCAAGACCTCATGCTTGCCAGGCAGGTACTTATGCCACTGGGCTAAATCCCCAGACCATGGTTACAAAATTTTTTAAAAATCTGTTCTGTAGCCCATTTAATTTTGCACATCATTTTTTTTTTTTTTTTTTTTTTTTTTTTTTTTGCGGCACCGGGGCTCACAACCTCGCGCCTGCCAGGGCAGGCGCTTAAGGCACTGAGCCAAGCTCCCAGCCCTGGTTTTTTTGAGGCAGGGTCGCACTATGTAGCTCAGGCCAGCCTTGTGCTCACGTTGTAGCCCAAGTTGGCCTTGAACTCACAACGCTCCGCCTACCTCAGCCTCCCGAGTGCTGGGATTAAAGGCATGCGCCACCACGCCCGGCTTGCACATCATTTGTTATTAGTGTTTTACTTCTGCACTCTGGAAAAGTTTTAGAAAGCAATAAATCTGGCCTCTTTATAATCGAACATGATTCTCTCAGACTTTGTTTTGCCTCTCTAGGATAATAAAGTCAGTAGTTATACATTAGCCTGCATTAACACAGCTATCAGAGAGCCACAGTCTGCATAGAGCCAATTGAGGAAGTTTCAGTCTACCCCAGCATAGCATCTGTGCCAGTCCGGATACTAACTCCACCCTTCAAGATTCATTGCTTTGGCTATGCAAACACCATCTGTAAATTAGATGATCGTGGGACAAGTGGTGTCTTGGTTACTTTCTCTCCTCGGTGAGACAAAACATCTAACACCCAAAATTAGGGAAGGAAAGATTTACTTAGCTCACAGTTTTTGGAGGTTTTAGTCCATAATCAGTTGGCTACAAGGCAGAGTGGCATGGCACAGGGGCAACACCTCAAGGCAGCAGCCAGAGAAAAAGCAACCAGAGTAAAGAAGGGGAAAACAAATCTCTTCTCCTCCCTTACATTTTATGCAGCCCCCACCCCCAGGGCAGGTGTAGCACTCACAAAATCTCTTTGCCCTCCTCTGCACAGGATGAGGTTATTTACAAAGTAAGAACCTTGGCTCCCTGCTGAGTCTCTCAATTAACCTTCTAAACTTCTCAAATTGACACAATGTATCAACCAAAACAATCCACCCCTTTTCAATTTGGCAACCAGACATATTTCTTTAAATCTACCTCCAGATATAAAGGCATGTTTATTCTTAACATTTTGCAACTTAACAATCCTTAAGAACCACCATTAAGTCTATCCACGTTATATTATATTAGAAACAAAACATTTTACCCTTGGAGCCCCAAAGACTCATGCACATTCCTTTATGCAAAAAGCATTTAGTCCATCTGCAAGAGTTGTCAAAGTCCTAAAGCCAGGTGTGGTGGCACATGCCTGTAATCCCAGTACTCGGTAGGCTGAGGCAGGAGGATCATTGCAAGTTTGAGACCAGCCTGGGCTACAAAGTGAGTTCAAGGCCAGCCTGAACTGTATAGTGAGACCCTGTCTCAAAAAAAAAAAAAAAAAGAGACTTAACTCAGTGGTGTAAGCACCTGCCTGTCAGGCATGAGATTGGGAATTTGATCTCCGGTACCAAAAAAAAAAAAAAAAAAAAAAGAGTTGCCTAAGTCCTAACAGTTTCTGCATTGTTAAAAAATTCAAGCCCCAAATCTCCTCCAAGATGGAAGGCAAACTCTTAGCTGTGAGCCCTTTTACAAATGTAAACAAAGTTAAACACTTCCAACATGCAATACACAAGATAAATATTTTCATTCCAAAAGTTGCAAACAGGAGGGTACAGAGGATTGGGACCAAAATAAATCCAAAATCCAGCAAGGCAAATGTTAATTCCTATAGTTGCTTGTCCAGCATCTGAAGCAATCTGTGTGGCAAATTGTGAGCTCCAAAAGACTTGTGTGGTTCCACCCCTACTGCACTTCTGGTGGTTTTAGCTCCCACTGCTTCTCTCTTGGGCTTGCTGTGCTCAATCTTTTCAGCTTTCCTTAGACGATCTATGCATCTGGCTTTTTTAAACTTCTGGGTTCTCCAATGCACTTTTCACTTCACACACACAGCTTCACATACTTCCCCCTCAGGGGCACACTGCTTGGCCTCACAGGCCTTCTGAAATTGGGGTGGAAGCCTTTTTAATCTCAGAACCCTCACACCACATGGATGATGCCATGGTCTGCTGCCCCCTGCAGTAGTAGCCAGGCTCTCCTCTCTCATGGCTGTAGGGCTCACGTGCCTGGATCGCTGGGCACCTGAACCTGATTCTGAGGAACAGATTCTCTATGCTGTCTCCATTTTGGAACCTGGTGTGGCCGCCACTGCCATTCTGGAACATGGTGCTCTGAGGCTTTCTCCTTCAAGCAAAGTCTTTCACTCTTGCAGTTTTGAGACTGCAAAGGTTTGAGACTTGCCACTTTCTTTTTTTTTATTTTAAAGATAGTAAGATCCAAAGAACATAACAGAGCATAACAGAACAAAGTCAGTCAAGACAAAGCAGCAGAACTGGTACAAAACTTCAAAGAAAGAGAATGTGAAAATAATAGCCATTATACTGTATCTTGTCTTCAGAATAACTGACCATTCCAACAGGTATAGTAGAATTGAGAACAAAAACAAAACAGAATAAAACCAATAAACACAGAAAAAATAAAGCAAAATATTAATAATAATAATGATGATGATCAAAGTAAAGCAAAACAGAGAGAGCCATATTGGGCCTGGAAGACAAGACAGAAGAGAATCCCCCATACTTGCTACATTGTCTGCTGTCACCTTCCAAAGAGATGCTCAGGTTGCTGACCAGAGGCCTGCAAAATTTATGAAACAATACTAGCAAATAGTTGCTTGATGTTCCTTGGTTACTATCAATTTAGCCAGACCTCTGAAACAGCAGGGTGCTGATGGGGTGGGGTGGGGGGCACGGTGCCACTTGGGTCCAGTGGGCTGGGCCCCGGAAGGGGCCATTCTCATTCTCCTCTGGGGGTCCCAAGAGGTCAGGCCCCCTGGAAGGCAGTTCAGTTGTGTCCTGGTCGGTGCCTGTGCCACTCAGGCCCAGCAGGCTGGGCCCCGGAGACTTGCCACTTTCTGTGATGCTTTGGCATTTTTTCTATTCTACTGTTCCTTCTCAGCAGTGGGGATCTCAGCTCTGTCTTTACAGTCCACAAATTTACCAGAGCTTTCTTTCTGGCCAAACTCACAACATTTTAAATCATCCTACTAGAATCTTTGCTCTTGATTCACAGCATAAATATGGCTAAAAGCCCCCAACAATAGCCATGCCACACCTTCAGCATTCAACTGCCTTGAAATTTCTTCTGCCAGACTAAGTCGTCCACTGTCCTTAATCTTAGTCTCAGGCAAAGTCTCTGGACATGAGCAAAATGCAGGCAAACTTTCTGCCAAGCCATAACATACATCACTTGGACTCCAACAACAAGTACAGTCCTTCTTCCCAACAGAAATCTCCCAAGCCTGGGCTGTACCAGCAGGATTTCTGTCAGCCTTCTGGTCTGAGCTCTGACCAGAATCACCCATACAAATTAGCCTAAGGCATTCCAACTCTGTACATTCAGGTGACATCTCTAAATCTTTCCAAACTCTTCCCACAAGTCATTCCCAAAGGCTCTTGAACCACATGCTCAGGTTTAGTCACAGCAACAACCCCACTCCTCTGGCACAAAATTCTGTCTTGGTTACTTCCTCTCCTTGCTGAGACAAAATGTTTGACACCCAAAATTAGGGAAGGAAAGGTTTATTTAGCTTACAGTTTTTGGAGGTTTTGGACCATAATCAGCTGGTTACAAGGTAGGGTGGCATGGCACAGTGGCAACATTTCAAGGTAGCAGCCAGAGAAAAAGCAACCAGAGTAATAGAGGAGGAAAAACAAACCTCTTCTCCTCCCTTATATTGTATACAGCCCCCACCCCCAGGGCAGGTGTAGCACTCACAAAATCTCTTTGCCCTCTTCTGCACAGGATGAGGATATTTACAAAATAAGAGCCCTGGCTCCCTGCTGAGTCTCTCAGTTAACCTTCTAAACTTCTCAAGTTGACACAATGTATCAACCACGACAAGTGATTCTTAACCTTTTTACAGTTTGAGAATAGGAGGAGGGAGGATATATACATCTATATATCCTCTTCTTAGAAAAATGCAAACAGACACCAAATTCTACTCATCCATAGGATCCTAAGGCAGAACCACTGTTGGAATGTATTATGGGCTGAAGCAGCTGGAGTGGTTAGAGAGAAATGATTGTCATGTTCTTCACATACATGGATGCCTTCACAGCAACACCTAGATTTATGTTTAACGGAGTAACCCAGTGCTACAACCAACCAAGATGCCATGTTAAATTATCACATCTTGGGGTTTTCTTTTGAGGATTTTTTTAAAGTATAGGGGACTCTTCGCTGTTGTTGTTGTTGTTGTTGCTGCTGCTGCTGCTGCTGCTATTGCTGTGTGTGTGTGGTACTGTTACCGGATTGGGGTTTTGTCCAAATTCTTGATGTCCCGAACAAAGAATTGAGGAGGATACCCAAAATGAGGAGAAAGAGCAAAGATTTATTTGAAAATCAAAAGTACACTCCACAGGGTAACAAATGGCTAGTGAGAAATATTAGGCCCCAAGGGGGCTTGGTGCTGAGGATTTTAAGCATTAGAACTTGAGGTGGGTTGAAGGTTGGTCTGACGTTTACCTCCTGCCGAGAGTGTCTTAGCTCAGCTTCTCCATTGGGCAGTGGAGTTTTTCAACTTTTATGATCCCTGTAGGAACTGTCCTGGTATCCGAAGCCCATGGGGAAGGGGGTGAAATGTGTATAGTCGGTTACATGGATGGAGTTATGGATGGGGTTGGCCAAGGATTGCTGAAGAACCAGATTGCTGAAGAACCAGTGGGGCCAGTGCCAGGGAAACTTATTGTGTACAAGTCAAGTTATCAGGTTATTTACTCCCATTATATTTGACCTGGATATCTGGTCCTGAGTTAATGGTTAACTCAGAAGGCTAATCTAATCTCAGAAAACAGGCTCCCAGACAGGACCTTTCTTTTTTCTGCAGCCATTTCCTTAGCTACCTTCTCCCTCAATGTCAAGAATTGAAAACAGGGCTTTGAGCTACAATCCCAACCCTTTATTATTTTTTATTTTGAGACAGAGTCTCACTAAGTTTGCCAACACTGTACTCAAATTTTTTTTCCTGGACTTGAATTTGTGACTCTCCTGTCTCATCTTCCCAGAATGCTGAGAATACAGACATGTGACAACATACCCAACAATAGAGTTTTTATTTATTTATTTAAGAGAAAAAAAGACACATATAAGAAAGACAAAAAACAAGAGACAAACAAATGATTAGAGTAAAGGAACGACAGTAACATTATAGGTTTACAAAACACCACGATAGAAAATTGACAATGATTGCAATATTGCATATCATTATCTTCAAAATGGTTGTTTACATTAACAGATATAGACATGTAAAACTGATCTAATCATATGAATATTAATTGCTCTTTTTCAATAACTATTACATTCAGCAGTATGTTCGTTTTAGTTATCTTGCATATACATATATACAGATTTATATCTTTTCCTTTTCCCTTCCTTCTTTCCCCCTTTTCCTTTCCCAACTACTTTCACTCTTTGAGCTGTTTTTTACCATTACATAGTATTTATTGTAGATTTTGAATCATATATACTTTTCCATTTCTTACACTAGGGAGACGATACGGTATTTACACATGTGGGTTTGATTTATCTCAC
>RJWM01013896.1:0-51961 GCA_004363535.1 Dasyprocta punctata
AGTAATATCATAAGTGACCTCTGCAAAAGTCAACCAGCACTGTGTTCTATGGCCTCAGAGGAACTCATGGATTTTACAGCCAAGCCCATCTGTGTTCAAATCCCAGCTCTGTCAGCTTTTGACTGTGCGTCCTGAGACAAGTTATCCAAGTTCTCCAAATCCTAGTTTCATCGTCTATAGAATGATGACAATTATTCAACCTTGTTTGAGATTTAATAAATACCATGTGGTAAATGACTAACTCAGTGCCTGAAAGAGTAATTAGAGGCACTTAAGAAAGTCTCACCTCTTCTATTCCTTTTTATCTCAATAGTTTGTAGTCATATATTCCATTAAATCTCTCAAATAATCCTAATTCTGGCCTCATTCACTACATTATTTTTGTTGTTGTTGTTGTTTTTTTTTTTTTTTTTTTTTTTTGCGGCACCGGGGATTGAACTCACAACCTCACACCTGCTAGGGCAGGTGCTTAAGGCACTGAGCCAAACTCCCGGCCCTGGTTTTTTGAGGCAGGGTCGCACTACGTAGCTCAGGCCGGCCTTGCGCTCGCGTTGTAGCCCAAGCCGGCCTCGAACCCACAACGCTCCGCCTACCTCAGCCTCCCGAGTGCTGGGATTAAAGGTGTGCGCCACCATGCCCGGCTTACATTATTTTTTAATGCAAAAATTAAAACTAAAATGTTATACTTTTAGGTCATGTCCTGAGTCCGTGATCCTTTTTGTGCACTGACAGGGTGAAAATTGCTCAGATAATTTCTAGTATTATTTCAGTATGAGAAATACTCTCTCAGAGAGCAGATTTCTTTCTTTTTGGATCTAGTTAATTTCTTCAACATTGCTGTGGTGCAAGTAATCTCAGCACTTAAATTTTACAACATTCATTAAAAACAGAGAAACTTCCTATCAACTACATGCCAGATTTCCCTACTGCACATGGTACAGTAATTTGCAATCGAGCCACTGTTATTTTTTTCATATAATGTATTAATTCAACCAGTATATATCAAAACTCTGCTAAGTGCCCAACATACTGTAGACACTGGAGTGACCATAATAAATTAAACAGACACAGTCCCTGACCTTACTCTTGCGATGTACCAAGGTTAACCAACTCCTTCCACTGGCAAGGAAAGAAGTGACTTTCCCAGTGTGTTACATTCCCAAGTTTTTAGGGCAAAAATGCAACTTGTTTAAGATTCTTGGAATGGCTTAGAAATATGAACTCAAGGTTATTGCCAACTTTTCCCAGAAAGCTTTCTCTTTCATCAAGGAATAGGACCTTCTTACTTTGTGTATACATGTTTTCAATTACGAAAATAATGAATGCTGCTTTTAAAATTTTGGAATTTTGTGTCCATACATTCAGACCTTTTTCTAAATAAATGCAATGTCTTGGAATACCTCCATGTACACACAGCATTTTGTTTGTCTTGTTTTTACAAAGGTTGTACCATATTAATAGTAATACTATGTATATTTACATCCTGATCTATAACTTGATTTTCCACCCAGTAATATATCATGGATGTGTTAGCCTTTTAGTATATTGATTTATCTATTTTATCAATGTGTTACACAGTAGCCATGGAATAAATGAATTGTGGTTTTTTTTGTTTTGTTTTCAAATCCCTCTTCCACTGACAGAACTTTAGGTTGTTTCCAATTTATTGCTGCAATGGACAACTACCTAGCAAATGTCTCTGTATATATGTACTTTCACATTTGTGTGAGTGGATCTGTAGGACAGAATACTGAAGGTGGAACTGGTACGTCAGAGAGGTTGATAACTTTGATAACGTGAAATTGCCTTCAAGAAAGGTGACACCTAACTTAGGTTCATGTCAGTACAATACGAGAATGCTAATGTCTTTTATCCCTCTCTAATACCAAGCACTATATTATCATTTTCAATGTTTGTCAATCTGATATGAAAAAAAAAAGGGAGGATTTCATTTTAGTTTGTAGGCTTCCAGTTTCTATTCTTTAGATGTGTTAAGCAAAAATCATGGGAGGTTATTGTTTTAGACTGAGTTCTTGCACCACGCCAGATAAACCCAAAATGGAGTGACTCATGTTAAATGCCACATAATCAAACTGAAACTGTAAGGAAGAAGGTAGATCCCTAAAAGGACCAGTTTTTCCTGAAAATGGAGATTCCAGTTCACCTGAGTCTGCATAATAAGGAAGTTTACTGTGACCATTACAAAAAAAAGTAACGTGAAGTTAACTAATTATCTTTTTTTTCTTGTTGTTCTGTTTCCTTGTCCTCAGTATTCTGCCATCACCTAAGAGGAACTCTCATTCTATTTCATAAGACAAAAACTCCCCCAATTCATGAATTGCAAATAAAGTCAATTATGTGCATAACTAAATTTGTTGTAATTTTTTTCCTTTGACATATGTAAAATGCTTTTGACATATGTGGAAGTCACCATTTCCATCATGAAAATAAGAATAAGCTGGACAAACTAAAACTCAGGGAATTTCTTGGATTTATGGAGAACTGAAGATTCCAAATAATCTGCATTCAGACATCTGGAGACAGATGGATACAGAGATACAACAGATAACACTGGAGAAATAAATTAGAGCCTCTTACTTTACTAGTGGTTGTAATGAATTGCTACAAGTTGAGCATGGACTAATATGACAGTGAGCAACATTTGGTTTCTCAATCATAAGGGGACCCTACTACATTTTGAAGTCTTCCTCTCTCCCAAGAATACCACCAAGTTTTCAGGATGAGGATTTCTCTATGGCCTTGACAGGGAGATGGGAAAAGTAACAATAGTATAACCCTAACAGTTCTTCTTCATAATAAAACTACATTCCTGGGCAAAGACATCACTATAAGGCAATACTGAAACCTTATTCCACCTAGGGGAGGGAATTTCCACCCTCCTTCATTCTTCGGTCTTCCTGTCTCGCCTACAATAAAAACATGTCAACAGAGCACTAGGAATGGAGTATGGTGGTGGTGATGGTGGTGGTGGTTATGATGGTGGTGATGGTGGTGGTGGCAGTGCATACAGGGTCCTGTACTCATGAAGGTAGGACAGAAGTACTTGTGAAGGCCACACCTCTGAGACATAGTCCCACTAAAAACTAAGACTTAATCAAAAGATTATAGAACACTTCTTCTTCCCTACAGTTTACTACCACACCCACTAACCTTCGGTGGATTACAGGGCAAAAACTGTAAAAACCCATAGTCTCTCAGTACCATTATCAAAGGATCCATGAACCAAGAAAGGAGACAAAGACAAGGGCACTAGAGTAAGTTCAGTCCTCTAGAACTCATAATTACAACAAACATTAAGCAAAACCAAATTCTAAACTAGATTAACATAAATCTTCACACCAAAAACTTGTTTGCCTAATACAAAAGCTTGCTGTACTTAATACAAAGACATCATGTCTACCTTTCAATGGAACATTATAAGGCAAGGAAAAAATGAGTCTAAAGGAATAATCAAAACCAGAGTAAAGCTGGGGATATAGCTCAGCGGCACAGCACCTGCCTGGCAATCACCAGGTTTTGAGTTTGATTCCCAGTAAAAAAAAAAAAAAAAAAAAGATGAAAATATGACACAGATGTTGGAATGATCCAACAGAAAATTTATAATGAACAATTAATATATTAAGGGTTCCAATGGAAAAATACAGAGCATGCAACACCTAATGACTAATGTCAACAGAGAGATCAAAATCATAAAAATAAAAAAGAAATACTAGAAACAAAAAACTAAAGGAAATGAAGAATGTCTTCAACTGGCTCATCTACTGGTCATGGCCAAGGAAAGAGCCACTGAATTTCGAGACAGTTCAATAGAAAGTTCTCAAATTGAAACAGAAAAAGAGAAATAGAATTTGAAAAATCCAGAACATTTAAGAATATGGGTAATAGCCAGGCGTGGTGTCGCAGGCCTTTAATCCCAGCACTCGGGAGGCTGAGGTAGGAGGAGCATTGTGAGTTCGAGGCTGGCTACAACCCAAGCGCAAGGCTGGCTTGAGCTACATAGTGCAACCTTGCCACAAGAATACTAGGGCTGGGAGCTTGGCTCAGCGGCTTAAGTGCCTGTCTGGCAGGCCTGAGGCTGTGAGTTCAATTCCTGGTGCCACAAAAAAAAAAAAAAAAAAGGTAGTATTAAAGGAATAGTGTATGTATAATTGGAATACTTGGAGGGAAGAAAACAGAAAAATATGATCAAAGATTTGGAATAAATATTTTCCTAGTAAATAAGATTAGGAGACATGAAAGTTACATTTTTAGTGTAAAATTTTATGTGTGTTTGAGTATCTGATTAAGTCCTTCATTCCCTTAGTAGGAAGAATCTGATGGATTTTCTGCATGGAAAGAATTAATGGATTATTTCAACTCAAAATGTGTAATCTTTTCTGGGCATGAGAGACTGAGAGTAAGAGATACAGGAAGCAGCAGTAATGCAAGACTAAATCCACCTCCAGAAATCAGGCATATGGTACAGAGTATTTTTTACTACAAGATTTGTTTTATCCTACATGTCCTTGCAAAATGGATATATATTTATCCTGGGGAAAACAATATGACTGTTAATAGAATTATGACAGCACAATCTTAAGTAGTATGAGTCATGGAAGAAAATGAATAAAAAATCATTCAGAAAGGTTTCACTCGCCAAGAGCTGAACTTTTCACAGATCTAGCTTTCACAACTTGAGGTGTCTTGCATAATTACTTCAATTGCCACTAAGCTTCTATGCAAATCTTCTGATTTTCCTATATGAGAATTTTCAGCAGTTGCTTGTCAGCCATGTGCCGCTCTATGACTCTCTGGCTCTAGCGACAGCATCTGGCCAGCATCATACTCAAAAAGAGTCCTTAAGTCCATTACCATCTCTCACCAGATCCAGAGAGTCTCAGGAATCTTTGAAGCTGATGCTAAAGGAGCAAAGCTTTCTGTTCAAAGAACAGTGTCTTCTACACTGATTGCCTGATTTCAGGCGCAGTCTTGCCTTGTTGCTAACTTGAAATTCATTCCTTCTTCTGACCATATTTAGAAAGATCCTACTCAGTGGATCTTCCCGAAACTACCCAATAGAGTTACATTTCCTGTAACAGTTTTCATGGCTGAGTACTAAGGGTCTGAGTCAAAACTGGGCCCAGAATCCCACAAACCCTGCTCTGTGTACTTGCCCCAGGAACACTGAGGGGGCTTCTCAGTCTTAAATAGCTGTGCATGCCATGCACCAGGAATGAAAAGCAAGTCTTAAAGTGGTCACAGCTGAATGTTCCTTGTCTTCTTTAGAAGGCAAACTGGAGTGGGTTCTTTTATTCACTGATTACCAAAAGCCTACACAAAAATACATGACAGTGGGGAGAGGTACATCAAACAAGCAATTCTATAATGCTTCTTTTACATGAGCCACACTTATGCAGGGCACTGGGCTTGTAAAGCTTTCTCCTGCTATCTCTCAAGCCAAGAGGATGAGCCTGTGAGAGTCCCTACAGTGGAGTGATAATGATGGGACAAAGGGAATGGAAATCAAGTCTTAATTTAGGTCCAGAAGCTGAACCTGCAGTGCTTCAGAAAGGCAGATAATTCTTGCCTTTTTATTCTTTAATTCCAAAAGTTCTGTTTCTTTACCAAACATACAAGAGTCACAACCCATCCAAAGTGAATCACAGAAAATCCACAGTTCTAAGCATTTATTTTTAAATAACACATCTAGTCATATCATGGAGAGTCATAAATAGCACCTGTATTCTAAAAGTCCAGACATTAAAATAAAAAGGTGTAGCCTTCTACCTTCAATTCCAAGGAAACATTGACAGCTATTTATTTTTGAATATTATTATTTGGGTAGTAATCTTTGAGAGTTTTATTTTACTGACAGAAGACAGTGATTCATCTTGTCCGACAAAGGCAAACTAAAGAAAGACTTGCTGATTCTCTGAGCAGTAGAGTCAGGGTCATTCATTAGCCAGCATTTTTCCTTCTCTGAAGCCAATTAGTTTTGATAGGTGGATTTTATCAAATGTCTTCTATAGTAGCTACAGTGTGTATTTGCAGCAATCTATTTCAAAGAACACACCTGATCCAAGGTAATGGTTCCTAGTTGCATGAAGGCTGCTGTACTTTTGCATGTGCTTCCCCCCACCCCCTTCATTTTATCACCTATGCTTGTCTTGCTGGAGTACAGAAGCCATGCCACCACTCTGATGTAACTGACTCCTGGTAATGAGTGCAAATTTACACCAAAGTTTCCTGGTTCTGAAACATGTGTCAGTACACAGAGCTCGCTTTACTTTTCAATCTCAGGATGAGTGGATTTATTGGGATGGTGCTGACATAAAAAATGAAACAAAACATCTGAGTCTAACAGCTGCACAAAATTTGGACTCGTGTAAACTGGTCTGACATCACACGTTCTGCATGTGAGTTCCATGAGTACCCTCCATATGGTGCTAATACAATAACATGCTACAAAGTCCCTGTGGGTTTTGGCGTGATGAACTCCAGAGCTGAGGAAATGAAGCCAGGAAGGCTGCAGACGCCATTTGCTGAATGAGTTGGCTTTGGGTAATGTCTCATTCTCACTGAGCTACTCACTTTTTACTAGGGATAGGAAGCCAGACTGGGCATGGGACCAGCAATAAGCTTTATATTGAGGATGTTGATCCTCTTCGTTCTGAAAAGGTAGGAGAGCGATCTCATAGTGTTTTTTGCTTTATTCCATGGAAAATTACGTGTGGAAGTGTAAAGAGGTAGGTGAAGTCAGTTTACTCTTTGTAGGCAGTCAGGAAAATGCAAGTAAAAAGAAAGAGAACATAATGTCTTGTTGCAAAGTCTGGCAAGACACAGCAATCCTTTGCTGGGAGGCTGGAGTCATGCCCAGGGCACACGGTAGCATTGATCAAATCAGTAACACTCCACACTGACCCACAGCTGTAAACAAAAGCCACACATGTTCTCTTTCTTCTGCTGAAGGCAAGGGCTACAGGCATCTGGCAAATAGTTCTGTGTTGCTCTGACAGGCTAGACATGTGACCTAGAAAAGAAAATTCTGTTCTTATTTAATTTTTTAAAGAAAGTCAAGGCCACTTGAATATCTGCTGGCCAATTAACCACACAGAGGAAGACTTTGGGAAAATATTTAGCAGCAATTAGGCTTTCCCTGTTTGCTTGGCATAGCTGGATCACTTCCCTTACCATCAGTTGCTAGGAACAGAGAGTACACGCTACAAGTGTGGTATTATAAACAAATTCATCTGGTAGATTTTCAAGGTCAATGAATTTATAAAATGTAGCAACCAGTTGCATGAGAGAACTATTAAGTAGACACATTGAGTTAAGGCCCCTCATATTTTAGTGTGCGCTTACCTATCAGCTACATGTGATAGCACATTTTATCTTTGCCGGATGGTATAAACATCCATGCAGAAAGAGATTTATGCAGCAGAGCTGAATTTTAGAAGTTGTAAATGTGGAGACAGAGAATCTTTGAATACGAGTAAGATTTTTGTAATCTGAGGAATAGCAGTAGGAAAGCAAGGGAGGAAAAAAAAAGAAAAGAAAGTAGGGATAGGAGAAATCTCAGATCGGTCTAATGATAAACATTTTTCAAGTGTTATAAAGCATTTTTAAATATAAACCATTTACTATTACCTAGCTGCTTTTTTCCTCCAATGAAACATGTACTTTTCTTTGAAAAAAATGGTTAGAAAAACAAAAATAAATAGAAAATCACTTTAGAAAGAATTTTACTAAAATTTTCCACTCTGTGAAAATGAGGAACTCCTGTGATTTTAATGACACTTAGACAAAACAGTTGAAGAGATTAAGATTAACAACAAAATTTTTTGAGAGTACCTTTAAAGCTAGTTTTAAAATTCTTTATTTTGATCACCCATACCATTATGACAGTCAGCACAGGATGTTTCCTCCATCATGAGAGAATTGCATGAGACCATCATGTTGACCATCTCCTCCATCATGACGGTCAACACAGGACGATTGTCAAAAGCAAATGCGTTTATGAAGAATTCTAGTCTTCTGATCTCCAGGGGCCCATGTGGTGGCTCAGATACATGGTTGCTGAAATCAGAGACTCTATTTTGGAGCTCTATGCAGGTTCTAGAACCTTCTCTAATTGCCCCAACTGGAATTAAGCAAACTATACAGCGTTAATGAACTGTGTGGCCACATCTTCCTCTGCCAGGCATGCCACAGCCCTGCTGCATGCTGTTAGGTTACCACACACTAATTATCTTTCGGGTTTTCTGCACATTCTTTTCCAAACAAGGCAGCCCTGCCAACTTGTCAACAGGGCATTTAATCTCTAAAAACGAAGTTACTTTCTTTTTTGCTTAAGAATGCCCACAATCACTTTCTCACAGCCCTAGAAATAGAAGCAGGACTTTATTTTTAAACTGCCTCCTTAATTTGAAGGGGAGGAAATCTCTGTAAGCTAATATGCAGCTTCTCTGGCGATTGTAGTACTGCAAGCTTCTCCGATTTAAACCAGAGAAAGAGTGAGAAATGTCACCATTCACAGCTGGTAGGAAAGAAAAATCTTGCAGGTGGATGGTGTGAAATTTAAGCAGACTTGGGAAAGAACTAATCCACATGTGGAGTTCTCCACTGGAGATGTGTTTTGACAGCTCTCTGGTAATTTCCTGTTTTGGTTTGCCCACTTCATGTTAATGCATGAGGCAACATGCTAACGCTGAAAGAGCACAGATTTTGAGATCAAGTGTCCCCGCCCTGCCACTTTCAGCAAGGCCAGTCAATTCTCTGAGCTTCAGTTTCTAGGTCTGACACTTGAGGGTAATAATACCTAACTCAACGAGTTGCTTGAGAAGTAAAATTATACTGAATACAGGAGTACTTTATATCATTGTGTGCTACTTGCTAAAGCTGTGTGACTTTGTGCAAATTACTGAACTCCTGTGCCTTACGTTTTATCGGTAAAATGGGAATAATAGTAGTACCCCCCTTTTAGAGTTGTGGTGCATATAAAGTAAATTAATATATGTTAAGTACTTAGAATAGTGCTTAGCTATATTTTCTATAATTTGTATTTATTAGATAATATACCTATTACTTATTTTTTTCAGGTGCACTACGCTTAGTGGTTCAAATACAACAGAGCCTGACATTTGTAACTCAACTACTAGTGAGTGCTTGATGCAAAGCATTAACACAGACTCTATATACAAATATATATTAGGGGATTGTTACCTATTTTGCAAAAGGAAATAGAAAGTGCATCAATTCAACAGTTCACTTTGATAACACCAACTATTGTTTTCAACGCAGTGCAGAATATAGGAGACATGTAACACATCCTTCAAGGAGTATTTTAAATATATTCTTATTTTAATTTTATTTTTTAAGACAGGGTCTCGCTATATAGTTCATGCTGGTCTTGAACTCACTATGTAGCCCAGGTTGGCCTCAAACTCACAATAATCCTCCTGCCTCAGCCTCTCCAGTGCTGGAATTACAAACATGTGCCACCATGCCAATATGAATGCATGGTCATAGTAGACAATATTTAAAAGTCCTAGTAAGCAATATCTGTAACAATAAAAGTAATGAAATAATAATGACATAAAACTGAAATCACCACTATTACCACCCCAAGAGATGACTATGTTTTACATTTTGTCTTAAATATTTTCAAACAGTTCTTATTGCATAAAATAGTAAAGCCATGATGGTTTTAGTCCATTACCCTGAAGTTCCCTTGGGCTACTCATTTATAGACAACTGAGGTAGGATAGAAGAAATAAAGACAGGTAAAAAGGAGACAAGGAAAATTGCAATTTGAAGTTGTACTTTTAAGAAAACTGCAGCTGCAAGACACAATTAAAGTTACTCAAGGTTATAGATGCCTGACCTTCCACCCACCCCCACCCCCACCCCATAACACCCAGGACCTCCTCACTGAGCTACATCCCCAGCCTATGTTTTTTTAATTTTTATTTTTAATTTAATTTAATTTAATTCGTTTTTGAGACAGGGTCCCACTAAGTTCCCCAGAATGGGCTTGATCTTGTGATCCTCTTGCCTCAGCTTCCCAACATGCTGGGATTATAGGCCTGTGCCACCATGTCTGGCTACAATGCCTTTGTTTCCATTCTAGAAAACTCACCCCAAAAATTTCTAACAGTTTTAAAACATACAATAGGCTATTCCTTGCCTTCCACCTGTAAAATGGGCCCTTACCCTGTAAATTAAGCTCAAGCTTTTCTTCTCATGCAAATTCCATGGATTTTCAACATGAAGAACACATAAATACCCCCAACCCCAGTCCATTGTTGCACCACACCCTGGAGCATCTTCACCCCTTTCCAAGTGTTCACTTCTTTCATTCTGCTTAATAAATCTGCTGGTGCCTTACTAATGAGTCACGATTCTCTTGAGTCAAGAACAGACCCAGCAGGATAAGGGATGAGTCAAAACCTCCATTCCCTCACTGAGGGGACCTCATCAGACCTACCCAGTGACAAATCCATCCTTTAGCCCCTGATCTGGGAACTACAGATTTGTTTTCTTCTCTATTGTTTTCCTTTTTCTAGAGTGCCATGTGAATAGAATCAACAAATTCTAAATCTGGCTTCTATCACTTTACAAAATGCAAGAACCATTGTTCATGTTGTTATGGGATACAAAGTGCATCCCATGTTAAGGCTGGTGGCATTTCATTACATGTATATATCACAGTCCATGCTACATCTAGGCTCTTTCTAATTGTTAAACAGTTGCAAATATTTGCTTATAGATTTTGGTGCTGTAGAAGACCAAAATGTGTCACCCTAAAATATGACTGTGGGAGACCAGAATAGGTCACCCCTAAATATGCTTCTTTGTCATAAGAATTCTTTTTAGCTGATCACTCTAAGACACAGCAAAGAAAAAGCTCTGGGGGCCAGGGATATAGCTCAGTGGCAGACATGCCTCCCTGGCTGGTGCAAGGTCCTGAGTTCAATTCCTGGTACAAAAAAAGATAAAAAGAAAAAGGAAAAGGAAAAAAAGAACATGCTCTAAAAACAGGATAGGGCTTTCTTTCTTTCTTTCTTTCTTTTTTTCTTTCTTTCTTTCTTTCTCCTTTCTCTCCATTGTGGTACTGGGAATAAAACCCAGGATCTTTGCACTGAGCTACCTAACCAGCTCTGTTTTATTTTTTATGACAGAGTCTTGCTAATTTGATAAAATGTTCAGCCTGGGCTTGAATTTGTGATCCTCCTTCCTCAGCCTCCTGAGTAGCTGAGATTACAGACACCACCAGGCCTCACTGGAAATTTCTATTTGTAAGGGTATATTCCACTCTATAATAATAAGAGATGGATGACTCTGAATCACTCAGCTTGTCAATGGAGAAGGGACTGATTGAAATTTGCATAACAACCTGTGCCATTGTTGCCTTGTCTTTGCTCAAGGTACCCTATAGCTAGCCTTTCCCACATCCTTCTTTCTTTCATTTTTTTCTTTTTTAGACAACTGTATTTAAGTCTGAATTTGACATTTACTCTTTTCTATCACAATCTCCCATGTAGGCATGTTCTTTGTTTTTCTCATTACTATCTTCTGCTACAGGTGTCCATTCCAAACATGAACTGTGAAGGGAAAAGAGAAAATCACTTTTTCCCCACCTATAGTTTGAACTTTGGTTTTCCTTTGGATCTATACCACAGAGGGAAATTGTAATAATGGTCACTCCTTTGTGAGCTTGTCCTTTGCAAGTGTTATAGCTTATGTCTGGTTGTCCCCCCAAATCCTCATGTAGTCATAAGTGGATCTTTTTCAGAAGTGGCTGGATCTAGAGTGTGTGACACTGGAATTGATTCATGGTGCAATACCAGGATCAAAGGCACTACAATTAAGGGTGTGAGTGCTACCCTCCCTAAATATCTTGGATAGAAAGGATATAAGGGATAGAAAGAACTGTGGTCAACCCTCGTTGGCTACCTTCTGCCTACCATGAATTGCTTCTCTTTTGCAATGCCTGTCTCCATGCCACTTTGCTTTGGAACCAGTTGATCATGGACTGAAACCTCCACAAACTGTGAGCTAAATAAACCTTTTCTCTTAAATTTAAGTGTTGAGTACTTTGTCTCAACAATAAGAAAAGTAACTAAGATACAAGCTTACTTCCCTTTCCTTTCCCTAGCATTCTAAACTCTAAAGAGAAACCACACATAAATTATTAAGATGTTACTGCTACATAATCTTTCTTTAGATTTACAGCCAGGTGTGGTGGGGCAAGCCTGTAATCCCAGCACTTGGGAGGCTGAGGTAGGAGGATCACTGTGAGTTCAAGACCAGTCTGCACTACAAAGTGAGTTCAAGGTCAGCCTGAAGTGTGCAGTGAAGCCCTGTCTCAAAAAAACCAAAAATAGATAAATGAATAAAAACATTGACAAACCTCAGAATATTTGTTGACCTTCAGAAGACATTGGAATACATAAGGGCCCTCTTTATTACTTAGTTCTGTGCATTAATTAACACAAAGCACATAAATTGCTTTGAAATTCAACTTGCATAATAGTAATATCTCTATAGGAACTAGCTCTAAGAGGTTGAGGACCATTGCAATGTTTAGAGAAGAAAAAAAGGAGACACACACTCTGGATGACAAAGACCCTTGCCAGTATATAGCCTTCCTGCCTACCATTTCCTGCGTCTCCTTCGCCTCCCTGTAAAACATCCTTCACATACCCAAACTTCTCAAGATGGAGCTTTGAGTACAACAACCCTCCATCTTTTCAGGCCCAGTCCTTAATAAGACGGATTTCTTTCCTACCAACTTTTGCCTTACTTCTTCGGAATGAGCAGGTGGATTTGGGTCCTGTAGTAAAATTGTTCATGGTGTGATAGGTATATATTTACAAGAAATTGTCAAACTGCTTCTCAAAATGGTCATTCCATTTTAAATTCCTATCAGCAATGTATGAGAAATCTAATAGTTCTAGTGAAATTAGAACAATGGAGCTGAGAAAATCACTCCTCTCCACCCATTTAAACTTAAGTAAGGTGATCCCTCCTTCCATTGTCTTAAGAGAGGTAAGAATAAACAAAAATCCAGGAGATCTTTGCCTCTCTAGGCAAGGGTAGATGCACATTGGATCTCCTGGCCTGACCTTCAGTCACCTTCACCCTATTCAAACCTTATTAAGGATTCATGAATCTGTACTACATCTCAGAAATGTAGTTCAGATCAGAGTGAATTCTGGGACAGGTATGTGTGTTCACAGCCCCAAGATGACTCAGCACCCTGATATAAGAAACAGAGCATGCAAAACTGGGTGGGGAACTAAGTGAGACCTCTCAATTACAAGATCCCAGGACAGCATGGACTAATTCCTAGGACCCCATATGTGCAGCTTCTTGAGGGTTCCCACGAGAGTGATGCAGATGGCATAAAAGAGACAAGACGCTAGGAAGAACCATTATCGTGGCTCACCGTGGTAGACTCGGAATGCTATTTTATTTTTGGTTTTATCCTTTCCTCTCTTTGTTCAGCCCAACTTCACCCTACAGAGCCAGTTTCTCCCATACTCTTTTACCCCTCACCTTTTAAATAAACATTTGGCACTGTTTTGGATTTGTCTCATCCAATTCCTTGTTTGAGGCAAAAAGGACCTGGAATAAGTTTAACTGGTCAGCCATTTCTAAAGGAACTACCTGATGACAATTCCTGTCAATCACACCTAGGGATTCAGGTGAGGACCTGGGCAGAGATGCACATCCTTTAAATTCCGAAAACCTGACCCATCTGTAAGCAGCGTGCTGTGTTACGCGTGTAGTGCTTTTTGCTTTCCTCTCATCCTGGCACCACTTTTCTGTTCATGCTACATTATTTGTTGGCATGGACTTGGCCTGAGCACAACTTTCTCTGATCTTCAATAAATGTAGCTGCTTTCCACTTACCATTGGGTGCGTGCACTTGCAATTTGTTATTCTTCATACTCAAGAGGCTGGATTTTACCTACTAAATTCATCATGTGATAATAGCTCCACATCTTCAACAGCACTTGGAATTTCCATGTTTTAAATTTTTGAATACTTACGTAGTCATGTCATGGTATCTCATGATTTTAATTTGTATTTCCCTAATGATTAATAGTGAAGAGACTTTGTGTGTGTGTGTGTGTGTGTGTGTGTGTGTGTGTGCTGTAGATATTGCACCCAGGGCCTTTGCACTGGGCTACGTTTGCCTTTTTAGATTACTTTTTATTTTTAAGACAGAGTCTGTTGAACTCAAATTTGTCCTGTTTCAGCTTCTCATAGTGCTTGGGATTATATGCATGTGCCATCATACCTGATGAGACTCTGCCCTGTGGTGCTAGAGGTCAAACTCAGGTCCTTGCAGTCTATCACCAGAGTGCACTCTACCACTGAGCTTATACCCTTGCCTAAGTCTTTTAATTTATGCTACCTTTTTGTACCAGGAATCAAACTCAGGACCTTGTGCTTGCCAGGCAAGTACTTGTGCCATGGAGCTATATGCCCAAGCCAAATTTATGATATTTTGCATCTGAATATATTCTTTGGTAAAGAATATATATTTTGGGGGAGCATAATTTTAAAATTTAGGTGGCTTGTTTTCTGATTTTTGTGTTGTATTTATGAGTTCTTTATGTATTTTGGATACAGGAATTTACCATGTATGATTTTATAATATTCCTCCTAGTTTATGACTTGTCATTTCATTGGTCCAGTCCAAGAGCCAGAGTTCTGTTCTAGAGCAAAGTTCTTTAATACAGTCTGATTTATCAATTTTTCCTTTCATAGATCATAGTTTTGGTGTTATACCTAAAAATTCTGTCTAACCAAGGGTGTTTTGTTTTGTTTTGTTTTGTTTTGTTTTTTTGGTATGGGGATTGAACTCAAGATCTTGTGCTTATCAGGCAAGCACTTGAGCTGCTGAACTAAATCCCCAGCCAAACTGAGGGTTTTTTACAAGTGGCATTATTGGTATTTGACATACCTAGCGGGTGATCCTGGGCATCACAGTGTACTTAGCAGCAGCATTCCTGGCCCATAGATACCCACAACACACTTCCTGCCATCCCCAAACCCCAATTACGACTAACAAAAATGAACCAGATACTCTCAAACATCACCTGGGATAAAGTTGATTCCTGTTCCTAACTATTGGCCGCATCCAAGGTCATATACATCATATTTTCCCATGTTTTCTCCAAGAAGTTTTGCTTCTAGGTTTTACATTTAGGTCCATGATTCATTATAAATTAACTTTTGTATGAGGTATGAGAGATATGGGAGTTTCTTTATTTGGCTGTTGTTCTGTTTAGCAAATGGACTGCTATAATCTGAATGTTTGTGTCCCATCCAAAAATCATATTTGAAATTCCAAGCCTCATGTTGATGGTGTTACAAGGTAGGGTCTGCCATAGTTACTTTTTGATTGCTAGGACAAAATATCTGACACCCACAAGTTAAAGAAGGAAAGGTTTATTTCAGCTCACCGTTTGTACAGGTTTCAATTCATAGTCAGCTAGCTCCAAGGCAGGGCAGCATGGCAGCAGAAAAGCAGTCCATGGCAATGCAGGCAGGAAGCAGCCACAGCAAGCCTCCCTTTCTCTTTTTATTCTATTCAGGCTATAAATCTATTGGTTGGTGTCACTCACACACAGGATGGGTCTTCTGTCTTCATTAAATCCATTCAACCACACCTAGGTTACTATGGTAATCCAATCAGTGTATTAATCCAATTGTCACACACACACACACACACACACACACACACACACACACAATCCAGCCACCTCCCACTATGAGTACATAGGATTTTAGGGTTACATCTAGATATAAGCTATACCAGGATCTTCAGGAGCTGATTAAATGCCTTTCCAAAAGGGACTTCAGCAAACTTTTTTGCTTTGCCACTGTGAAAATATATTGAAAAGATGACTGTTTCCAAACTAGAAAGCAGGCCTTCACTAGACACCAAATTGGCTTGCATCTTGATTTTGGATTTTCCACCCTCCAGAACTGTAACAAGTCTCTGTTGTTTGTAAATGAAAACAACAATAAATTTCGGTTGTTTATGGTATTTTATTATAGTAATGCAAATGGACAAAGAAATGGGTATTGAGTTTTCCTAGCACCATTCATTCAAAGAGACTGTATTCACACTATTGAATTACATTTGCTTCACTGTAAAAAAAATCAGCTGGGTTGAGGATGTAGCTCAGTGGTAGTGTTTGTTTACTCTGTGCGTTGGGGCCTGGATTTGAACTATACAGAGAGAGAGAGAGAGAGAGAGAGAGAGAGAGCTAGAGAAAGAGAGAGAAAGAGAGGCTCAGAGTCAGAGAGACAGAGAGAGAGAGAGAAAAATTAGTTTACCATTTATTTCTGATTTCTATTTTCTGTTCCAGAAATCAGGTACTATATGTCCTCCAACTATTTGTTTGCAAAATTATTTGACAGTTCTATTTCCGTTGCTTTTCCATATACATTTTAAAAACACCAGTTAATATCTACATAAAAAGAGATTAGAATTTTGATTGGAATTTCCCTGGCTCTATATAATAATTTGCAAAAATTAACATCTTAATAATACTAAATTTTCTTATGTATGAGCATGCTAAATTTCTTCATTTATTTAGTTTTTTTTGGATTTTTTTCTTCGGTGTTGTGCATTTTTCAGTTTACAGAGGCCAAATAATTTTTTCTAGATATATACCTGTTTTTTGTGTGCTATTTTTAGTAGTATTGTTATTTTCTTTTTGAATTCCAGTTGTTCAGTTCTACTATATAGACATACCACTAATATTTGTGCATTGATTCTATCCTAAGGCTTTATTAAACTGATTTATTAGTTTTAGGATCTTTTGTGTAAGTTGTTTAGGAATATTTACATAGATAGTTAATGCTATCCATGCATAAAGACATTTCTTTTATTTACATGTCTTGATTTGTTGCTTTCGTTCTGTTTTAAACCTATAGCCTTTGCACTAAGCTGCATCCCAGTCCTCTTTGTTTTTTATTTTGAGACATCCTCTAAATCACTAAATCGCCCAGTCTGGTCTCTCACACTTACAGTCTTCCCACTGTAGCCTCCCAGAGTGCTGGGACTGCAGGTGTGTGCCTGACTCATTTCTCATTTTATTATGCTTAGTGTTTCCAGGGTAATAAAAATGGGAGTCAAAAAAGAGTGCTCATCTTTTTGGAAATATATTCAGTTACTTAACATTAAGTTTTAGGTTAGCTGTAAGTTTTTTTAGTGCTTTTTGTTTGGTTTGGTTCTCTTTTGCTAGATAGATAGGTTTTCTTAGGTCAAGAAAGTTTTAGTCCTAGTACAGGTAGGTGCAATAGGGGCTGGGAGACCACTCCCCTCCACCCACTTGAATTTGGGCAACACCCAGGGCTACTCTTCCTTTCATTGTTTAAGAAAAGTAAAAATAAAATAGCCAAGACCCTGCTAATCTCCATAGCTCCAGGCCAGAGCACATGCATGTTACTTCTCATGGCCTGATCTTCTGTAACCTTTTTCCTACTCTATCTTTGTTAAAGGTTCATGCATACGGGCTGCATCTGATACATGTATAATGAAATCATACTGAAATCTGAAAAAGTCCTGTGCACTAGAAAGCCCTAGAAATGACTCAGCACCCTGCCAGTCATTCCTGTCCCTCTCGCCTAGAAACCAATAAGAAACACCCTACCACCCCAACCAGTCCCCTCCCCCCACCCCTGGGATGGCATGCACATCCTTTAAAATCCAAAAGCCTGGTTTATCTCTCTCTCTGTGAGTGAGTGAGTGTGTGTGTGTGTGTGTGTGTGTGTAGTGCTTTTTATTTTCCTGTTGTCCCACAGCCACTTTCCTGTTCATGTCACATTTTTGTCATCATGGACCTTTACTGAGCACATCTTCCCAAGATCTTCAATAAATGCAGCAGCTCTTCATTTACCATTGGATGGATGTTCTGCCATTCTTTGCTTGTTGTACACAAGAGCCTGGAATCTATCTTGCCTGACAGATCCTGATATCAGTCCCAGCTTGCTGAGAATTTTTATCATGAATGTTATGGAAGTTTGTCAAATGAGTTTTCTGCATCTATTTCTCCTCCTTCTCCTTCTCCTCCTTCTGCGTCTTCTTTGTGATACTGGGTATTGGATCCAGGGCCTCTGCACTGAGCTATATCACAAGTGCTTTTATTAAAAAAAAAATCTTATTTTGAGACAGGATATCACTAATTCACAAAACTGCCCCAGTTGGACTCAAATTTGTGATCCTCCTACATCAGCCTCCCAGAGTGCTGGGACTGCAAGTAGGGGTCACCATGCCTGGTTGCATTTATTTTCTTTAATCAGTTAATGGAGTGACTCACAGTGATTGATCTTTGCAAATTGAACCAATCTTGCATTCAGTGCTATTTGTTCACAATATATTATACTTTTTTATATATTTTGCATTTAATTGGCTAATGTTTTTGGAGGGATATTCTTCATTTATGCTCATGATGAATATTTCTCTGTAGTTTTCTTCTCTCATGATGTGTTTCTTTTACTTTTTTGTTTTTCTCTTAAGAGACTCAGTCTCGGTATGTTGCCCAGGCTGGTTTTGAACTCTTAGTCTCAAGCAGTCCTCCTGCCTAAGTCTCCAGGTTAGGAAAAACTACAAGTATGTGCCACTATATTCAGTTTTTCTGACTTTAAGATGAGGGCAATCCTTGATCTGTGAGGCCTAGTGCAACAGTGGGTCAGCAAGAGCAGCTCCGGGTTCTTGATCTACTACAACCTGGAGCTACAGAAGCTGGCCTTAATACTGGGTCTGTGGATGCTGCTCTGGTGCCTGGTCCTCTGGGTACAAGCATGCTGGGTTCGTAGGTGCCAACCTTGGTGCTAGGTGAGTCTGAAGATGGAGTTCCAGAGACTGGTCTGGTGTCAGGGTGGTCCTGGAAAGTCCACGCATGGTTGTTCAACTGAAGCCTGGGACCATGGGTGCTGGCCTGGCCCAGTTTGCTATGAGAATAGTTTGAATACTACAATTAGTATACTGAAGAGTCTAATGAGAAATGTAGATAACATACAAGATCAGATGGTTCATTTAAGCAGGAAATATAGACACTTTAGGAAAGAATCTAATATATACATAATTTAAATCTCAGAAGTAGGATATAGAAAGAAAAATACAAAAGAAATATCTGAAGAAATAATGACTGAATTATCTAGAGTTAATAACAGACACCAAACCACAGAAGTCAGAAGCTTGGAGAACACCAACTAGGATGATACACACATGTGTTCACATGCACACATATAGTCTTAGCTCTTTTCCCCTTGCCATAACAAAATTCTTGAGACTGGGTGATTTATATAGAGTAGAAATTTGTATGCTTCATAATCCTGGAGAAGTCCAAGAACATGGCACTAGCATCTGGCGAGTGCCTTCTTGCTACATCATAGCATGGCAGAGGATATCACATGACAGATGCAACAAGTGTGCTAGTTCGGGTCTCTCTTCCTCTTTCATTAAAGCCACTAATACTGTCCCAAGGGCCCCTCCCTCATGACTCTATCTAAATGTATTTATACCTCAAAGCTCCACCTCCAAATACCACTAACGTGAATTTGGGGATTAAGTTTCCAACACATGAAATTTTGAGGAATACATTCAGACAGTAGTGTACATATATAGTATACATACATACATACATACATACAATAATTAAACTTCTGAAACCCAATGTCAGGGACAGAATATTGAAGTATCCAGAAAAAATGCATATCATTATCTGAGGAATTTTCTGAGAACAAAGTGGACTTTTGATGAGTAATAATAAAAACCAGGAGACAGTGGAGTAACATCTTTTTTATCTTTTATGAAGTATTCACTTCTTTTTAAAAGTATTTTCTAGGGTTTGTCTAAGATAAATATGCATCTTTAATCTGAATCTGTTTTCAAATATTATACTGCTTCACATATTGTATAAGTATCTACTTGCAATAAATTCTTAATTTTTCCATCCATCCCATCTTAGTACATTTGAGCTGCTAGAATAGAATGCCACAAAATGGGCAATTTATAAGATATTGAAGATTTTTTCTTATAGTTCTGAAAACTGAGAAGTCAAAGATCAAACTTCCAACAGGTTTGGTGTCTGGTGAAGAGCTAATCTCTATCTGAGATGACACCCTGACTGGTGCATCTCAACATGAGAAAAGGCAGGGGCAAAAAGGCAGCTCCCTCATGACCTTTGGTGGTTTTGTTGTTGTTGCTGCTTTTTTGGGGGTATTGGGGGTGGAACCGAGGGCCATCCTACTGAGCTACAACCCGAGGCCTTTTTAAATTTTGTATTTTAAGATATAAATTGCCCAGGCTCTATCTGAGCTTGTCTCAGCCTCCCAGAGCACCTGAATTACAGCTGTGCCCCACCACACGCAACTACAACCCTCCTGACCTAACCAGCACCTAAAGTCTCCATCTCTTAATACGACATTAATGATAGGATTCAACGTTACATTTTGGGTGACACACTCAGACTATACCATACCTTTCATGCTGTCTTTTCTAACTTTTCACTTTACATGTACTATAAACATAGAGTACAATGCTGCTATTGTTGTTTTCAAGAGTTAGCTATTTTTGAGAACAATTAAAAATAAGAAAAGAACTGATTTTGCCTTTTTTTATTGTTATTCCATTTCTAGAGACCTCAATTTTTGTGTAGACTCACAATTGAGCCTGACATTATATTCTTTGTGCATGAAGAACTTCCTTTGACTTTGTTTTTGTTTTATTTTGTTTTTTGGCAGAAGTGGGGACTGAACTCAGGGCCTTGTGTGTACTAAGATAAATACTACCACTAATCTACCACTCTAGTACTCTGAGTTTTTTTACTGAATTGAGTAGGTCTGCTGGTAAGATATCATTTTTGTTAGTCTGAGAAGGCTTTTATTTATTTATCGTTTACAAGATTTTGCTGTACATAGAATTCTGAGTTGTTAGTTTTTGCTTTTATTTCCCTTTTCTGCATGCCTTTGAAGATGTTACTCCATTGTCTCCTGGTTTTTATTATTACTCATCAAAAGTCCACTTTGTTCTCAGAAAATTCCTCAGATAATGATATGCATTTTTTCTGGATACTTCAATATTCTGTCCCTGACATTGGGTTTCAGAAGTTTAATTATTGTATGTATGTATGTATGTATACTGTATATGTACACTACTGTCTGAATGTATTCCTCAAAATTTCATGTGTTGGAAACTTAATCCCCAAATTCACGTTAGTGGTATTTGGAGGTGGACCTTTGAGGTATAAATACATTTAGATAGAGTCATGAGGGAGGGGCCCTTGGGACAGTATTAGTGGCTTTAATGAAAGAGGAAGAGAGACCTGAACTAGCACATTTGTTGCATCTGTCATGTAATATCCTCTGCCATGCTATGATGTAGCAAGAAGGCACTCGCCAGATGCTGGTGCCTTGTTCTTGGACTTCTCCAGGATTATGAAGCATACAAATTTCTACTCTTTATAAATCACCCAGTCTCAAGAATTTTGTTATGGCAAGGGGAAAAGAGCTAAGACTATATGTGTGCATGTGAACACATGTGTGTATCATCCTAGTTGGTGTTCTCCAAGCTTCTGACTTCTGTGGTTTGGTGTCTGTTATTAACTCTAGATAATTCAGTCATTATTTCTTCAGATATTTCTTTTGTATTTTTCTTTCTATATCCTACTTCTGAGATTCAAATTATGCATATATTAGATTCTTTCCTAAAGTGTCTATATTTCCTGCTTAAATGAACCATCTGATCTTGTATGTTATCTACATTTCTCATTAGACTCTTCAGTATACTAATTGTAGTATTCAAACTATTCTCATAGCAAACTGGGCCAGGCCAGCACCCATGGTCCCAGGCTTCAGTTGAACAACCATGCATGGACTTTCCAGGACCACCCTGACACCAGACCAGTCTCTGGAACTCCATCTTCAGACTCACCTAGCACCAAGGTTGGCACCTACGAACCCAGCATGCTTGTACCCAGAGGACCGGGCACCAGAGCAGCATCCATGGAGCTTCTGCAGCTCCATGTTGCAGTAGATCAAGAACACAGAGCTGCTCTTGCTGACCCACTGTTGCACCAGGCCTCACAGACCAAGTATCCCAGCCTCTCCTTGCACCAGTCTGACCTCTGCAACTCCAAGCTTCCAGTCACCCTCATAGATCTAGCCTCTGTGTCAGTATCCATGGATTCAGTCTTTAGGTGTCCCCTACAGACCCAGCTGCAGGCTGGCCCTTGTGGATTCAGACTTCAGGCTCACCCCTGTGGACTGAGGTTCTAGGCTGACTAACCCCTACATACCAAAGACCAAGGCTTGTTCCCATAGGTTCGTGTTCAAGGCCCACCCAGTGCCAGTTTGATCCCCATGGACCAGACCTTCAGACCAGCCCCAGGGACCTATAAACCCAGTCAGGACCCACAGACCCAGCCTCTAGACCAGCTCCCACTGCCTCAAGCTGCAGGCCTGACCTGACTAATGTAGCCCGTGTGCTGCCTGGACCAGGAAGGAAGCCCCTCCTTCACCCAGTCAAGCAGTGGTCAGTGTTTGGGTGGAAAGGAAGATGCATTCCAGCTGTCCTGAAGAACAAAGAAAAGCAGAAGGTGGTATGTATTTATATATTTATTTACTTATTCCCTTCTTCAGTGAAAAAAGCCTAACCTTATGGCAGAAAAGTCTGTCTTGAATCAGAAATGGTTTAACCAAATCACAACAGGAAATGGCTCCAGTTACAGCACAGCTTGCTCTCCCTCCTATTGGGCGAACTGAGCATCCCATCCCTACTTCCTTTAATGCTGAATCTAGCAGGTAGCTCCCCTGAGGGGCCTTGGCACATCACGCTGGCCTTTGCCTTTGGGATTTCTGCTCTCGGAATAGCCTCAAGAAGAATGAGTGTTTGCCAAAGGAAGAAGCAGTAATCAGGAGTTCTGTCTCTAAATGTAGCTAATTTCTATTTAATTGGCCAGTAACTGCATTTAAAATAAACACCAGTTGGTAATCAAAAACAGGAGGATAAAGGCTGAGCAATTGTGTAAGCAAGATAGAATTACTAGGCCAAAACAAAGTTGGGGGGAAAGTGGAGAGACACGCTGCTTCAGAGCAAACATGATTGAGGGCGGAGGAAGGCAGCAGCTGTGGGCCTCGCAGACCTCATAAAATTGATATCAGCTTCTACTTGTGTTTGTCAACCATCAACAAAATGGATTTTAATCACCAACTGGTCTTTAGTTATAAAGCATTTGTTCTTTTATTAAATAAAAATTAAAACCACATGTAAAGGGCAATTTTGAAACTGTCAAATGAGATGAGCTTGGCACATCCTGGTGTATCCCCAGAGACAGAGGCAGAGATTGGACAGTTTTCTAGAAAATTCTTAGCTCTTGGGTACTTGCAGAACCCCTGGCTGCTGGCAGTATAGGCTTGCAGGCAAATGTGGCCTCTCCCCTCCAGGGGAGGAATGTGGAATCCACAGAGCTGGAGTGAGGCACGTCCTGCTGCCAAACCATCCCCTATGTTTGTAATTCCTGTCTTTCTGCACCACCCAAGATGTACACGGACGCGTCTTGTAAAGACCCTTTCCTTTGCCTGCACTGTTTGGCATCGGAAGAGGGAGTGGGAGGAGAGGAAAGAAAGAGAAAGGGAAGGGGCAGGAATTGCTTTAGTAGGATCCGGAGGCTGTGAGGGAGTTCTTCAAGTTTTTCTTTGAGGCAGACATTTTTCCAGTTAAACTTTAAATCCCAGTCTTTAGCCTATCTGACTCCAAAAGACACGCTCTGTGCCTCCGTCCTAATTAGCATGAAATTATTCCTGTTTTCTTCCTTAGAAATTGAGATTGATTCTTTTTTTCAAAAGATGAAATTCATATCGCTGCTTAATGTTTGTTTGATTCATTTGGAAGCAGTGCATTTTCATCAGAGGGACTAAAAAGCCCTGAGAGATTCAGTAAAGAAGGACCATGCATGAGGGTCACAGTAAGTAGCACTTCTCATCAAACCAGCAGCCCCGGGATGCTAAAGTGCTTTTTAAAATGGGAACTCATAAGTCTGCTCAGCATTTACTGTTTTCTAAGAGCCTTAGCTAAATTAATCACAGCACACAATAACCCTGTAAGGTAAAATAATGATTCTTGGTATTTTGAAAGCAATCAGTGATCCACAAAGAGGGAGGTAATGTCCTCCAGATCCAAGATTAAAACCCGGACATTGAGGGAGGCTTCACTCCCTTCCTGTCATCAAAGGCCAGCTTGTTTGTATCCAAGCAGGGGCTTGGGTGAGCTGAGCTTGGCCGGAGCAGCCCATGGCCACAGGAATGGCAGGCCAACGGCACAGCCCAGGCCGCCGGACGCAGTCATCTTCTGGGGCTGTGGGAATGCCGTCTCGGTGGTGGGGGGCTATTGAGGTTGTTTACTAATTATATATTTTCCTTGCAAGTATTTAGGCGTCAGCCAGGCCTCCTGCCTGGGGACTCAAACCCAGCCAAGGCCTGCCGCGGGCCACCCACACAGTGGTAAGCCTGAGCACATGGGGGCCGGTTCCCTCTGCGCATTAGCTACGGCACGGGGTCCTGGGAACATCTGCACGGCCACAGCAAAAGCCTGTAATCCAATTCTTTGAGCCAGAGCAGCAGATAAGTGTTTGTTTTACTTTTCTTTTCAGGTGATTACACGTCTTCTGATTGTGGGGAAAGTCTGGGCTATCATGGAGGGAAGAGATGGAGTAGAATTATTTGAAACCCTGTAAATCACTCTGGAGGAAGATGACACACCTCTCACCGCCTGAGCCTCTCCCAGGAAGAGCAAAGGGACCCCAAGAGTTCTTCCAGAAAGACAAGATGATTCTGAAAACAAAGCTGCGCTTCGCCTCCTGTGTGTCGGATGGGGACCGATGTAGCAAGGCCCAGCTAGACATAGGCTCTTGGGCCACACCACCTCAGTCAGCCGGGTGCTGGGGCAGCACTCCCGGGAACCCGCTGGCCCGTGGCATTTGTGTACAGCAGTCTCCATTCTTCACTGTCTCCCACAGGAAGAGCTCAGGCCATTCCATTAATGACGGCGGAATATTTTATTGACTGAAAACTGGGGGATGAAGCTGGATGGTAAACAAGTTGTGAGTGTATTTTTTCGGTTTGTTTGTATTTTAGGCATGGATTCATTTATTTCTTTAAAAAAATTCAAAACACTCCCTAAAATTCAGCAACTTGAAGGATAACTACAAATGTGTCATAGCAATATTTGGACACTTCAAAGATTATTTCAGGACTATAGTGGTAATGAATGGGAGAAAAGATGACTTTTCTTAACCGTGACATTTCAGCAGATGAGTGTAGACTTCCAAACCCAGAGCAGGCATTCCAAATTCACACCGTGAAGCGCCTACAGAAAGATTCTCCCGTCAACTTTCCCGGCGTGGGGAGTTCATCATTTCGTCTCATCAAGGGAAATATCTTCAAATTCATGAAGAAGTTATTCATTAGTAAAAGAAAGAGTAGGGTGGGGAAAGCTGTGTTAACTGGGCACACACTCTGCGGCTCGTCTCCTTGAGGATCCTGTGGCTTCAGCCAGTGAAAGAAGTGCCCTCTGCCTGGGTCAAGGACTTCACAAGGATCAGCTTTCACCGTGGAGGCCAGGGAACAAAGCACAGGCTTCATCTGCCTTAGCCCCTGTGCAGGGAAAGCTCCAACCCAGTGCCTATTGTGTGGCCCCTAGCGTAAGCCCTTTCTAATAACTCTGATTTTGAATATCAAATTGACATGAAAAGCACATTTAAGAAATATAGGCACTGTCCACATTGAACAGCATGATCCATGCAAATAGGTTGGGCAGCACTGGCTCAAGTAGAGCCTAGATCTTGGCTTAGCTGGTATATTGATTGTCTCACTTGCTCTGATACAGATCTTTTCTTTATTGTTTTTTTTTTTGGGGGGGTTGTTTTTGGTTTTTTTTGTTTGTTTGTTTGTTTTTTTTGATACTGGGGATTGAATTTATGACCTCATACTTGCCAGAAAGGCACTTGTGCCATTGAGCTAAATCCCTGGCCCAGCACAAAAAAAGATATATTTTTTTGTACTGGGAATCAAACTCAGGACCCTGTGCTTGTCAAGCAAGTGCTTATACCACTGAGCTATGTTCCTGGCCCCTCTAACACATACTGAAGGTGTGCTCCCCCCTCCACGCAAACTCAGTAGAATTCAATTCACCTAGATTGTGGCTTGGGTATTGGGACTTTTAATCTCTCCAAGTGGCTCTAATGTGCACTTAAGGTTGAGAACAACAGTAGAGTGATTTAATGCAGCTTTTTAAGGCTTCTCACACTCTAGCCCCAGCCTAACTTTTTGACCTTTTTTTCTCCTAACTTTTCTCAGCTTGCATCTAAGCCACAGAGATACTCCTGCTGTACCTTCCATATATGTAGGTAGCTCCTAAATCCATGCTTTCATATACACATCTCACTCTGGGCATCTAAGGAAAGCCCAGCTCAAATGTCCTCCTCTGTGACACCTTCCTTGTCAACCCCCCCTTCACTAGTGAGTCACTTCTTGTTCCTTGATCACAGAACACTTTGTGCATATCTCTACTGGAGTGCCTCTCACATCATATTAAAGATATCTGCAAATAGGTCAACCTGCTCCCCCAGCCCAACAGAATGTGCACACTTTGTAATTTCAGCAATAAGCACAGTTTGACAGGGTACATTGTTCAACTACTCATCAAATGAATGAATGAATGAATGAATGAATGCCAATTTTGTGTATTGTTGGTATGATCCCAGTTCTCAAACCATGCTGACTTGGAAGATCAAGTCAGTAATCCAGAAATGGGAAATCTACATCTTTGGCACTCTAAATATAGTCCATAGGCCTGTAGCCTATGCATTCTGTGCAAAGTTTACTTATTTGGAATCCACATCACCAGGCACTTTATATGTAAATTGCAACTTGGACTGTATATTTTAACAAGCTCTCAGGTAATTATGTAGCCAGTCTGCCAACCAGCATTTGGGACCTACTGTTGTAGACCTCCATTTACTGAACATAGGAGACTCTGTGTGACTGTGTATGCTCCTTTTGTTCTCCCTTTTCCCATCCTGATGGAGCTCCCATCAGAACCATGTCTCAGGAAGGCTGACCTCTCTTCCAGGCCAGAAGTGGGGCTGACTGATCCCAGGGTCCTGCCATCCCCCTGCCTGGAAACTGGGTTCAGGAATGGAACTGTGAACAAATATAGACCAAGGAAATGTGAGGGAAAATCTGCTGGAGACAATCTAGAAAAAGTTTCTTTTTTTCCTTAAAGTCCTGGGGAGTTTGGGGAAGGGTCTTCTTACTCTTTAATACACGATTCTGCAGGATGTGGTGCCTTCAATCTCCTATTGCCATATGGCCACCTGCATGAAGACAGAAGCCAGTACTGGGAAGTCAGAGCAGAAAAATGGAAGGGATTTGAGGGTTCTTGTATGTGGGGTGTGTGCACATGCGTGTGTACACTTGGGGTTGAAACCAGGGCTTTTGCACTGGGCTATACCTCCAGCACTTTTTTTTCTTCTTATTATTTTTTTAATTTGAAACAGGGTCTCATTAAGTTGCTAAGTTACTAAGGCTGGTCTCAAATGTTCTATCTTTCTGCCTCAGCTTCCCAAAGTACTGGGATTACAGATCTGTGCCACCACACCTGGCTAGGACTTGGGTTTTATGACACTACTGAGTTCTTCTGTTTCTGGATTGTTGTAATGGAAAGTAATTTTCTTAACTGCTTAAATCATTTGTAATCTTTGCAACAACAAAACATGAATATTTAAACATCTTAGTATGTTTAATCAATCATTATATTTAGGCACCCACGAATAGGCCCTGTGCCAAGTCCTTTATATAAAATTATCTCTACTCCTCAAATAGTCTATAAGATGGGTGTTATTCTCATCTTATAGAGGAAGAAACTGAAGTTTGGTACAATTAAGTTCTGTTTTATTTATCTTTTTATTTGTGTGGCACTGAGAACCAAATGCAGGGGTACTCCACCACTGACCAACATCCCCAACATTTTTTCTGAGACAGGATTTCACTAAGTTTCCTAGGTGGGACTCACATTTACAGTCCTCTTCCTTTAGCCTCCCTCAGTGCTGGGATGGAGCAATTAAGCTTTTAAGTCAAATAGCTAATGGTTGGTAAAGTCAGAATTTGAACCAAAAGCCAGAATTTGGAGTCTGAGGCCTGGAAAACATGTGCTTTTTTCACCCTACCATGCTTTCCACTTAAAATAGCCTTATTACTTGAGTTTTTAGTAGATCAATATTTTTCAAATGGTACCCAAGACGCTTTACAGTCTTAAAAATATTGAGAATCCCAAGAGTTTTTGTTTATTTGTATTATATATCTATTAACCACATTACATATTGAAACAGAAATTTCAGATGTTTATTTAATTCCCTGAAACAAAATATTAATTGATCTGATTCATGGTACTATAAGTAATGTATTTTTATAAAAAATATTTTCCAAAACAAAACAAAACAGTGAGAAGAGTGACATTGTTTTACATTTTTGCAAATCTCCAGCATCTAGCTTAATAGTGGACAGCTGGATTCTCTCCACGCCTACATTTAATTCACTATGATATATTATTTTAGTTGACATATACAAAGAAAATCCAGTTTCACAAAGACATGTCATTGGAAAGGGAAAATTGTTTTATGACCCTTTTACAGATAATTGTATAATTTTTTGATACTACACCAAAACTACATTACAATTACCCTTTAAAAAAGGGTAGTTACCTTATAACTTTAAAAAAGGGTAGTTGTAATGTGGAACCTGAAGCCGCATTAATGAGTTTTTCATCTCTGTTAGATTAAAATCAATTGGTCTTTTGCTTTGATGTGATTATTTACTCATGCACATTTTTTAACATCAGGCATTAGTCAGTTGAAAAACATTGTAATATAGACCAAGTTATATAGATCTTCCAAATGTTGACATATTATGCCATATTAAAAATTGTATTTGTAGGAAATGGGGCTATAGCTACAGTGGGGATATACTACAATTCTTGCTTCACATGGCAAGGCCCTGGGCATGATTCCAGTTCTGCTAAAACTAAACAAGTTGTACTTGTTAACATTAGCACCAGTAAACTTTTGTGGGTTTTGTTGTTGTCGTTGTTTGTTTGTTTGTTTGTTGGAGTGCTTCAGATCAAAACCAGGGCCTCATGCTTGCTAGGCAAGTGCTCTGTCACTGAGTCACACTCCCCATCATTTTTATTTTATTCTGAGACAACGTCTTGATAAGTAGCCCAGGCTGACCTTGAACTTGCCATCCTCCTGCCTTAGTGTCTCAAGTCACTAGGATTATAGGTATGTATGCTGTCCGGGTTTATCAGTAAACACCTTACTATTGGTAAACTGTGAAGCTGAGGGTGGGTGATACAGGTTTCCCAAAATTCAAACTCTGGTGAAGGCTCAAATTTTATCGCTGGAGATAAATGCTATCAAGTATTTCCTTTGAAATGACAGGTTTCGTTTTTCATTTTTGAGAAAATGTCTACCAAACACCTAAGTCTGCTTATGCCGCTGAACTATATCCCTGGTCAAAACGCCCAAGTCTGAATAACTGTCTTTCAACCTTCTTTCTAATAAAGATGGCATTCCTTTATAAAGCAAATAGTTTAGCTTATAACTCAAACAATTACACAAATGCAATTTCCTTAAGACAATATGCAGCAGATGTGCTGTATGCATGCTTTCTATTTCATCACACAGAATTTGAAAAGGGTGTGTAAAGACTGAGACACAGTAAAGCAGTTTTCACAGCTTGATCAAAGACATTCTTAAATGAACCTGTGGGTAGGGTTATTTGTTTGTTTTTGGCACTGAGAACATGTGAGAGTAAAGAAAACTGCTATTACAGTCACATAATCGCAGTTTGGTGCCACTCCCTCAATCTGTGACAAGGCATCAGCATTTTTCTTCACCAATGCTTTTGCTTTTTTGGTATCAGGAATTAAACTCAGGACCTCAAGCTTACCAGGCAGGCATTGCACCACTAAGCTATATCCTTAGCCAGCTACCAAGGCTTTTACATCCTCAGCGCAAATATCAGCACTGTGATAAAGGTAAGTAATATCTTAGTGTGATTATGCAAAGACAGTAGTTTTCACCTGATGGGCCACTTGCAGTGGTCCTGGGCTCTCCACAGATCTGCAGGTCACACTTAGAGCACTGCTACAGTAGGTGACTACTTGGTAAATGAAACCACATAGGTTCATTTCAGGATATACTATATTATGGAGACAAGATGGTTGTTGCAGAGGCCTGTCAGAGACTGAGTTGTGTACCATACCATAGTTTTGGCTCCTGAATTTGGATCAATGTCACTGTTGACTCAATGATTACCAGCACTTGGAACCTTTAAAAGAGGGCTTTTAGTAGCCTCCTGGTGCCGAACTGCTTATGAGACCTTGGACTGAAGACGCAGGAATCCACTCGCCCAACCGTGTGCTGCCAGTTACAGACATTCTCAACCTCTGCAAATCCACAGTTACCTTCATTGTTTTCCTGTTCAGACCATTAGGCAATTTCTCAGCTTAGAAATGAATTATTTAATGTTATCTGATTTCTATTTATAATTCTTGAATTACTCCTATTAGTGAAGTCATTTAGGTTCAGCCTTTCTTTGGCTAAAATTACTCTAATGCCGAATAATTATTAAATAACAAAAGTTTTGTATACTTCTGAAGTATATCACCATGATTCTCAATGTCTTTCCCCCATGGCTTGACAGAAGTAGATATCTTGGCAAAACAAATCACCAACTCTGGGATGTCTCATTGAACCAAATCTCTGTTTCCAGGAAAGAAAATCCATGACCACGAGCCAGGACCAATACTCTAAGGGCTGGAATTTTCCTTTCTTGCTAGAGAGGGAAAAATGACAATGGTCTTCTTGAATCCCTCCAGTGGGAAAAGTCATTCAGAAATTCCAGCATGCCAGACATCTTCATGCCAAAGATACTGTCCCTTGCCTTATGATTGCATTGTGGAATTTGCTCTCCTCCACCAGCAGGGTTAAATGAGAATCCTGATCTTACTAGCAGTCATGCTTGGGGCTTACCCAAACTTGGGGAAAGGCTCATCATACTGTTGACCTGCTGAATTTACTGAACAGGTTTCTTCAAAGTACAGAAGAAAGGTAGACAACCAAAGACACTGACCTGAATTTGTTCTGCAGAATGATAGCTTCTGCCTTCCTGCATTGCTGAGGAAAAAAAATAATCAAGATCCGAAGTAGGAAAGGAAGCTCTCCAGATCATCAAAGAAACAGCTCTGAGTTTTAACAAATTTTTCCTAATACTTGACCTAAGATGTTTCTTTCTTGAGGATCTCCTGGGCCTTTTATTTTTTTAAACACAAAACAACTGCATCATACATTCCTACCCTCATTTCTGTGCTGGAAATACTGGATTTGCAGTGATCTCCTCAGCTCTGAGCCTCTAAATCTACGCAGTGAAGTAAAATAGAGACAAGCAAAATCATAATTCTGAAATTGTAGTTTTAAGTAAGACTGCAACTTCAGGACACAAAGCTATCAAGCCTTTTTTCCCTTCCTGGAAACTCACTCAAACAAACATTTTTTTTTTTAAATCTTAGAGACAACAATAAGCCTCTAAATTGGGCTCTAGGCCTGTGCTTTGCACCTGTAAATTGCCCTTCCTCCCGCAGCCCTCCATCTTCAAATTAGCAGCAATATTTATGGGCAGAATAGCTCAATTTCAAGCACATGTGAACGGTTTACATTCTAAATAGCTGCCCCCCCATAGGTAATCTGACAGTAGAAATGTATTTTGTAGATCATCCATCTGGAGGACATTCTCAGACCACATAGAACTCCCTAACCCTGACCATAATTTATCTCTCTTAAAGGCCCACACTCTGTGCTTTTAGAATTCTGCCTAATAAACCTTTCTATGTCTCTCACTGACACATCTTGAAAATTCTTTTTTCTGTAATGAAAGCCAGAGAACCTCCAACCTACCCCATGGGCGGGGTGAGTTGAACAGCTGGTCCTCTCCTTGAGGGACCTCCTCCGACTCCAACTTTGCACTTCAGGGCCATCTCAAGATTTGGCAGGCAAGAAGAAGCAGGGCTATAACATACTTGGGGCAATTGTTTGTCAAATCTGAGTCACATTATTCTAATCTGTGCTATGTGCCTGGTGTCCATGTGCTTTTGAGTCTGCACATAAATTCACAGTTGGCAGTGAGGAACCTATGGTCACACCTCTGCAATACTCCAGGTGATCTGCCATCTCCACAGCCCTTTTTATTTGCCCTTAAGTTTTTGCTCAGTACGTTAACTCTTACTATGTTAGAAGAACACGTCTTCCATCTTTAGTATAGTTCCAGTACCTTATATGTGTATTGTGCTATAATGAGAAGTGAACCAGTAAGTTGGAGGAATTTGATTTATGGTTCTGCTCCTAAACTGTCATTACCATAGATTGTGGAAAATCACATATCTGTCCTGGACTTCATCTGCAGAGTGGAGATTGGAGAGAGCTAAATTTATATTAGCTCATAACCTTGGAGACCAAAACTACATTTTTAGCAAAATTTCCCTTCCTGTCACCCCCTTCTACCCGTTATTCAAAGGCAGCAATGTACACTCCTGCTGAAACAGGTTTTGGGGGACCCATGGAAATTGATGGGTTCTGGGTCCTTTTCCATCCTTGCATTTGTTTTCTATCTTCAAATACCAAGTTTTCCTCTACCCCCATAATTTTCACTTAAACTGCCCTGGCTTCTGTGACTCCTAGATGGTCCACGTGGCTTCAGGTCACTCCCTCTGTCTCCAGGCTGCAGTGTGGACCTTCCATAGCCTAAAAGAAACAACTATTTGGTGATTTTTTAAAGTATCATCTTTACTTAAAAAGACTGCCCTGGTGGGTCATAGAAGTCAGGCGAAAGGACATCAGAGGCCAGGGAATGCCCTAAGTGTCACATCCTAGTAGCCACACAAAGAGGTTTCTGGGAAGACAGAGGAAAATGCTACGAGTTTGGTCTGGAGCCGCCCCACCCACAGCTAAGAACTGAGGACCAACTTAGCTCTCTGCTGCTGTGACAAACAGTGACAAACTCCCACCTACACTGCTGGCCTGACTATTGAAGAACATCAAGCACTGAGGTAATACGAACGTTGACTCTCTGGAAGTGTTGCGTTGTTGCTACTTGTGAGAAAAGGCCAAAAATGTGGTTTCTTAAATCCCCTGATCCTGCTATGAGGCACACACTACGGAATTAAAAAAGAAAATAAGCAACAGTAAAAATGGAACAGAGAAAGAGAAATCAATTGGCTATGCATCTGTGGAAAAAGAAGGGAATCAGAATGGTTTTAGGGAAAACAAAGCCAGCACATGAGAAGGAGATTTCAGGAACACTCAAATGAACTGTTAATATACATCATGCACAACATAAAAAGATTCCTTCATATGGAACAGTAGTGGTGAATCTATGGCTTGTGTGCCACAGCCAGCTTTTGGCTGTTGTTGAAAGCTCTAAAAGGTTTGCCGCCTCTGATCAAGAAGGTAAACATTGAGAGAAGGTTCCGCCCAGTAATTTAAAATCACTCCCCA
The DNA here is from genome assembly GCA_004363535.1 of Dasyprocta punctata. Classification (NCBI taxonomy): domain Eukaryota; kingdom Metazoa; phylum Chordata; class Mammalia; order Rodentia; family Dasyproctidae; genus Dasyprocta; species Dasyprocta punctata. The sequence continues at coordinate 33,639 of RJWM01013896.1, forward strand.
CTCATGTTTACTCCAGAAGGCTAACAGGTCTCTCATTTAGAACAGGATCATTAGAAATATAATTTGCTACTAAGGATATAACTCAGTGATAAATCCTTTGCCTAGAATGTGAGGTCCTGGGTTCCAACTCCAGAATAGTAATAAATAAAATGATTTGCCAATAAGATAATTACTAAAATGACATGAAGAAATTGAAACAAAACTCTGATCACATTATGTAAGCCTCCTTAAGGTACTATAAAAATTTGAGACACTTCCAGTTAATATGCTTATCAACCTAAACCTAACCGCTAAAGAATTCAAGATTATTAAGGAGTTGGTTTCAACAACTGCAGGAGGGCCAGGGATGTAGCTCAGCAGCACAGTGCCTACTTCGTAAGCTTGAGGACCTGAGTTCAATTCCCAGTACCAAAGAAATAGAAAATAAAAAAACCTGAAGGAGGAAAGAAAAAAAAATGAAGGAAAACTTCTCAGCTGATCAGAAAGTCAAGAGTGGCATAAGTACTTACATATCTGAGGAAGTGTGACGATTTAAAATCTCAAGCTGGCTAATTTGTTATGTAACCTTGGGGAAATTTTCATGCTCCAGTATGGTCACAAATAAAACATGACAGTACTGTTTTGTGGTTCTCTTGTGAGAAAATAAATGAACAACCTAAAATGCTACCTTAATTCTATTAAAATGGAAACCAATGCAATGAGTGATGTTTCTCATCTTTAAGAAGTGATAGAATATGTATAGATATATTTTAAAAAGTTTTTTTTTGAAAAAAGGAAAATCTTCCAAAATTAGTCAAACTGCATGGAAACAGTAATTTATTTGAGAGGGGAAAAATGAGGCTGACTCAGCTTTCAGTTCTATGTCTTTCTTTAATAAAGGGACGATACAGGAGCTGCAGTTGTATTTTGGTGGTACAGCATGTGCCTGGCACGGCATAGGCAAGGCCCTGGGGTGATCCCAGCACCAGGAAAAGAGAAGGTGAAAGAGGAGAGGAGAGGAGATGAAAGGAGAGGAGCGGAGAGGAGAGGAGAGGAGGGGAGGGGAGGGGAGGGGAGGAGAGAGGAGGGGGGGAGAGGAGGAGAGAGAGACAGAGGAAGTCATGCTTTATATTTAATTAGCATTCATTTTAGGTATTTTCCTTATACATTAAAAATAAGTTTCACAGTCCAGGGGGTTTTAGGAAAGTATGTCTCTCTTTTATGGAGTAGGTTGCTGATAGACATATTTCACCTGTCAGGGGAACATTTGGCCTACTTAAAGGTCACAGGTGTGTGGGAACAGATGGTATTGAGAACCAGAAACACATTCAGGCTGAGAAAAGACTGTGAAAAACTGATTTGAGGTTAATGCTTTAAGAGTTATGATCTTTTTTCATTTTTCTTACTGAAATGCACATGGGGAGCAGACTTTCTGTCAGAGTCATGTCCTGGGGATTTAACTTATGTAGTATGTGTTTTTGTTTTCTTTTCTTTAGTGAAAGAAATGTCAGGTGCATGTCCCACTTTGAATCAGCACAATGAGCTTCCCTAAGAATGGCAGCTATGGAGTTTCCCTACTATCCTGGGTTATAAATAGATAGGAAGGAGAGACAAGGGGGAGAGAAAGAAATGGAAAGAAAGGCAGAGGAATGGTGTCATTTTGGGTGGACAGGGACAGGGTTTACCTACCTGGGGAGGATGGTGCTTGGGTCGGGGGAGACAGGTAGATGCTGGAGCCTGTCCTGAGCCATCACTCCCAACCACTTTGTCTCAGCAGGTGTCTGTGTTCACGGACCCAATATGCAGATGGCTAAGAAGGGCCATAGCTTGTTACTTGGCCACGTAATGTGTAAGAACCAGAGGCTGAGTGATTCCCAAGAAACACTGTGAACTCTCAGTGCTCCACAGCAACCGTGTCAGCAGAGAGCTGTCCCAGGCTTATGCTCTGCTCCCAGACCCCACTTTTAGGGTGACCAAGAATATTGGAGTGAGCCAGGCGTGGTGGTGCACGCCTTTAATCCCAACATTTGGGAGGCTGAGGTTGGAGGAGCATTGTGAGTTCGAGGCTGGCTTGGACTACAACGTAAGCGCAAGGCCAGCCTAAGCTACATAGTGCGACCCTGCCTCAAAAAACTAGGGCCAGGGGTTTGGCTCAGTGACTTAAGCGCCTGCCTGGCAGGTGCAAGGTTGTGAGTTTGATCCCCGGTGCCAAGAAAAAAAAAAAAAGAATATTTGAGTGCTTCCAGTTCCTGCGCCAACCCGTGCCCACAAGTGGCATTCTGATCTCAAGGAATTGGGCCACTTAGGCTGAACTCTCCTACACTGAGCATTTATGAGTCAACAGAGGAAGACAAGAGCTCAACCCTTGCCACGTGTAGTGGGCATGCCTGTGATCCCAGTGCTCAGGAGTCTGAGGCAGGAGGACTGCCTGGAGTGCAGAGTGGGACCCTGTCTCAGAAGAAGAAGACGAAGAAGACGAAGAAGACGAAGAAGACGAAGAAGACGAAGAAGACGAAGAAGACGAAGAAGAAGAAGGCTCAACCCTCTGAGTGATTTGGAGAGGACTTCTGCCTGGCCTGGCTCAGTGATAGACCCAGAACAGGGGTGCACACGGGTCTCCTGGGATCCTTGTCCAGCTTCTGCTATGACCCGCTGAAGTCATATTGTCCCCCAGCCCTTCCACAGTTCACTCAAGGCCACAAGGCAACTTGCGTCGGTAATGATCCCTTCCCCCACCCAAAGCAGGAGAAAGCGCCCTGGAGAGAAAGGGCAGCTGCATGGTTGTGGTATGAGAAATAGCTGGTCTTCACTTATTGCCAGGATCCACTCAAGTGGGTAGTGGGACACAGGTGTCCTGGTGGCAACCTCACCGAGCCATACCTCTCATAGCAGCGAATGGTGTGGTCCCTTCTTCCCTACCTCCTCCCACTCCGACAACCTGAAGGTCTCAAAACTAAGTGAGGGAAGTAGGCCAGCATAAAATTCGGGCTCAGATATCAGAATGAGATTTTAAATTCGACTAACTAAAATTTAGTACATGACAAGGACAAGAGAGCAAAGGAATCTGCCCATAATCTGCTAAATGGAAAACTTTTTGTTTTTGTTAGAAGAAAATTCAATTGGAAGGTAGTGATTGGAAAAATTAAAACCATTTTCTGTTTCTACCCCAAAGAGTTGGGATTGCTTAGTAAATAATCCTACAGTCATAAGTGGTAAGGGATCTATGAAGTTTGGATTCAATAAACTTCCAGGTCCTGTCCCTGTCTGAAAGGTGGAATTTTTTTTTTTTTGAACTGGAAATCGAACTCAGGACCTCATGCTTGCCAGGTAGGCACCATGCTGCTGAGCTATACCCCAGCCCCTAAGAGGTGGAATTTGACCGTAGCAGAGCATTCTTTCGAAAGAGGACTGCATTCCCAGCTGAGATTCAGTTGTATGTGGACTAGTCTGGAGGATGGTTAATCAACCGTGGCCCACTGTCTGAGTTCTGAGGAGAAGGTAGGAAGAAACACCAAAAATAAAAACTAAAAGAACCACTTCCTGTAAAACTAAGTAAAACAATGGTGTTAAAGCATTGCTCTAAAGTGACATTTGACCTAACATAGTGGCTCATGCCTGTAAGCCCAGCACTCAGGAGGCTGAGGCAGGTGGATTGTTGCAAGTTCGAAATCAGCCTGGCTTACATAGTGAGTTCAAGGCCAGCCTGAACTGCATAGGGAGACCCTGTCTCAAAAAGACAAAAAATAAATAAACAAATAAAGTAAGTAACATTTATTTTAGTGCAAACTTTCTGATCAAGAGACAATGTTTTGTCTGGCAACTACTGAATCTAAAACTGCCATTTAAAGCAGAAGCCAATAGTTGCATGTGACTATCTAAGTATAATTTAAAAATTCAAACCTAATGTCACACTAGTCACATTTCAAGTGCTATAGTGGCTACTGCATTGAATAGTGAAAATATAGAACATTCCTATTATCTTGTTTTGAAATTCTGTATTGCTTTCACTGTTTTGTTTTGATTGGCTTTATTCTGTTTTATTTTGCTTGGTTTTATTTTCTTTGAAATAAAAACTATAAAAATATATACATAAATATAGAACATTTCTATCTTCACAAAAAATTCTATTAGCTCGATCACAAAGAAAATTCTATTTGTTCCAATGATGGAAGAGGAAATGGCCGAGCTGGACTTCCCAGATATCATAGAGTATGTACAAAATACATTTTAAAGTTCACATGCTAGCCACAGATTAAAGTAATATAATGGATGAAGGGAAGCAGTTCCATTACTACAGGGGATGTGGTAGGTCCTGAGCTCACAAAGATCTTTAAGGCATGAGTTCTGCTTAGGGAACTCGAGGTTGCTTTGAAAGAGTGTTCAGGAGGAGGGGCACTCCATGTACGGGCCTCTCCTTTAGGAAGTGAAGGAAGGACCTAGACAGGTAATGGTAATAGTCCAGGAAGGTGATGGCAATGATAGGAGAGATCCCATGATGGCAATCTGCCTCCCTCTGGAAACTCTCAGAAACTAAGTGAGATTTTGAGGCACAAGAGCCTGAGAAGTGTACGAGACAATGTCCTATTTTTGCACCAGGGATGGTGGTGAATTGTAGCAGAAGCTCTAGGCTTGTATCTCTAGTTTAAAAGGAGATTATTCTTTCCTGTTAGCAACAATAAAAATCCCACTAGGGCTTTCATTAGCTAGAATATTCATCTCTGAGCAAATCACCATGATTCCTTTAGGATATGTTGCTTTGATTGGCAGGCTGAAACCATATGCCCATCCCCAGACAGGAGCGTTGCTACCCAAAAGAAGGATGAATGGTGCTAAACTAGCAACATCAACTTGTTCATGACAAAGGCACTTCTGTATCTGTTTGGTTTCGTAGTGTGGGATTACATTCATCTTCTCATGATAAAGATAGCCAGTGCCAAACTTACAACCCAGAAACACATCAGTCTTTCCCATTACCCTCTCACAGAGCCAGAAGTAAACTTACTCCTCTGTGAGATTTGTTTTACACAGCTGAGACTAGAGCATTTTCCTGGATAGACATGCATCTGTTATCTCCATGTCTGGCTGGTCTCCAAGGAAATGTGACTTTGGTTTATATTGGTGGCATCACTTACAGTGTCCTTTACAGTGTCTCTCCCAGTAGGTAGAAAGAATAATTCCCCAGCAAGACTTCACTGATACATGATTAAAAGTACTTTGTTAAAGTGAAACATGACTGTGTATACGCAAGGAGCAATAAGTGCAGCAATAGCTCACTCACCTAGTTGCTGGAGGGCTGGTTTATATTTTCAACTCTTCAAAACACAGACTCCAGCCTGGGTGGGGAAGTCTCTGCAGGTCAGATAAGATAGCTAACTTGAACTAGTGCTGATTCTAGTTGAGCACATGGAAACACGCAGTTCTGGGCATGTTTGAGTTTTAGCCCTCCAGTCCATGGTACACAAGAAACAAGAATATGAGTAGGAGTGAGACAGAGCACTGTTGAGACAGTCATTGTTCTGCCAACAGAGAAAGCAGCTGGGTTTGACTTGCTAAGGCAGCAACATTGCTGTTATTTAACACTGATGTTGGGTGAGGTGAGCACTTTCACATGCCATGTCTCATTGAATCCTGACAACTTTTTAAGATCAGGGATATTGTCTTCTTATTTTACAGATGAAAAAAACTGAATCTTAAAAGTGACAGCCAGTTGTTAAGAAAGGGTTCAATCTTATTCAGCACGTGTTTAATAGAAAGGTTGTAGATAGCAATTTAGAAATGCTTCCTTCAACAGCAGAAGCTCCAGGCTTCAGTATTAGTCATTCTTTCTATTACTGGTTCACAATACCAGATACCTACAACTCACAGGAGGAGAGGTTTAATTTAGTTTAGAGTTTCAGGGGATTTAATCCATGATCTGCAGACTCCAAGACAGGTACAACATGGTGGAAGAGTATGGCAAAGGTACTTAGTTCATGGCAGTCAGGCAACAGAGCAGGGGAGCAACACCAGAGACAAAGAGGGACCAGATATAGTATCCATGGTCACATCTCCATGAGTCACTCAGACATAGTCAGACACGTATTCTACAAATCCCTCGGGCAGTTCCCAAGCTAATCAAGTTGAGACAATCAGGCTTGACTGTCACATTATCAGAGGTTTTTTACATCTTAAAGAAATACATGGAAGGTTCGATCACATCATATGACCAGGCACAGTAAGGTGACTCTGAGGGGTCTTCTAGACCCAAAATCTCACATTCTTAGAAGCCTCTAAGGTCATATAAATGGTATGGAGGTAGTTGTCTATTAGAATAGTCACCATTTCTATGTTATGATAGTTAATTGTGTTGTCAACTTGAATGAGAAATACTTAGTGAATGGAAATACCAGAGTTCTGGGAGTACCTGGATGATTGACTTACTGAAGGGGGAAGATGCAGTCTGGGTGTGGGTGGCACCAACCAAAAGGCTCGTAGCCTGGATGGAATAAAAAGGGAGAGAAGAAGGAAGGCTCGCTTCTGCTTCTTCAGAGGAGGAACTCCAGTCTCCACCATTACCTTTGAATATCCGTCTCTAGGCTTCCAGAGCAGACTCTTCAGCCTTTCAGCACAGACCCACCAGCTTCCTGACTCGGATTTACACAGGCCTCTGCAGTGAGTTCCAAGTCTTTGACTTCTGACTGAATCCTTTGACTGTCTAGCACACAGATGGTCCTTTTACATTCTCCCATACCTGACTCTGCAGGTAGCCATTGTAAGCCTTCCTTGCAAATCCTACATGGAATATATATATATATATATATATATATATATATATATATATATTCTGTTCCTCTAGTGAACCTTAACTGATATAACTGATACAGATGTCCTTCAGGGCCCAGAAGAGAAGTCTGTGACAAAGGTCAACTACAGTCTGTTCTCAGAATGATTGTTGATGATGGAAACTTGGCAACTGCATGGCATGTCTGATTCCTACAGATGTATTTCCCCAGGTATCCTAGATGGAGGGACACAGATCACTCCTACCTTGAGTACCCTCATCCCTTGCTTCAAGACTACAGAGACATACACAAAGCACCCTGTAGACAAAGGTGTCATCTTTGGACTTGAGGTCAGCATGGGCCTCATTTACACTCCCTCAAGCCTGGGTGCCTGGTACCACTGGATGAAGGAAGAGGCCAGTAGCTCGAATGTTTTCTTAGCCTTGATAAGTAAAAAAGAAAGCGGGGGGGGGGGAGAATTCTATGTATGCTTTCTGTGATAGTGAGATATTAAGGGGCCCTTCTGCCGCCCTCTCAGTAGGACTGAGATATGGTATTGAGAAGGATAAATGTTCATAAAGACTGTCAAGAGTCACCAAGATGATGTGGTTATCATAGGTAGGGTGTGTAAGGGGGTTAGGTAGTGTGACGGTGTGTTCATTTTGTAGGTTTTCACAACCCAGTGCACTCCCCACAAAGCCTGAAATAAAACTGAGATAATTCATCTTTCTTGGAATGCCAGTGTCTCAAAGAACTCGAGAATGTCACTGTTTTCTGGAACTCAGACCCACAGTGTGAAATGCTTTGGTGTTTTTTTTTTTTCCGCGGCACCAAGGATTGAACTCACAACCTCGCGCCTGCCAGACAGGCGCTTAAGTCACTGAGCCAAACTCCCGGCCCTAATGCTTTGGTTTTTGACCATTGGCAATTTGGATTCATCCATTGTTTTTCCTGGCCAGGAACTGACCCTCATTTCCATTCAGCAAACACCCAACTGGGCAGGGGAGAGGCAACTGAGAAGAAAATCTGAATATTAGAATTGGCCTTTGAAAAATAGAATTGATTATTACATTTAAATCCTCCACAGGAATGGAGGGTTATGATGTTCTCTTTCAAAAATATTTATTTTCAGGCTTTACAATATGTAAGGATCATATCCATACTCATAAGTGTGCGGTGCTGGCTGGTTTTGGATGAACCCGGGCGGGAACAGACACTGCATGTCCCGCCCTCCTCTTTTGCAACCTTTGCCACCTTTTAGTGACTGACCTGTAGCAGATGTTCTACACTCTTAAGATATCCTCTCCTAACAGGGAAAAAAGCTTGTAATAAATCCAAAGGGAAAGAAGCATGATTGTGTTCTAATGTTTATGTTACCCAGAAGCAGACTATTACAAAAGACAGCTTCTGGAGAGGGGAATCCTTTAGAGGAGCAAGTTTCTTTTTTGGAGAGGGTATATAAGAGACAAAAAATCAAAGAGAACTGGAGAATTTTTTAAATTTCCTAACCATGAGAATTTCATGAGGATAAAACTTGGCTTTCCCCAGGCTTAACCCTGCCTGATATTTTTGTTGTTGTCTTTTGAGACAGGGTCTCATCATGCAGTTCAGACTTGCCTAAACTCACTATGTAAGTTCAGGCTGGCCTTGAACTCAAGGTAATCTTCGTATCTCAGCCTCTTAGAATGCTGGGACTGTAGGCCCATCCTTACCTGCTTTTTAGGAGAGGATCCTAGAAGTCTGTGTTCTGTGTCATTTTTATGACCAACAGAGCGCAGGAAACATTGGTCTAGGCAACCACTCATTCTACAGAGCTGAAGGGAGTGTGGGATTGTGAAGGAAAGAGATCTGGGTTCTTTTTCTGGTGAGTGGCATTGGGGATTGAACCCAGGGACTTTGCACAAAATCCTTTTTAAATTTTATTTTTTTCTTTTGAAACAGGACCTCACTAAGTTGCCTAGGCTGGGCTTGAACTTGTGACCCTCCTGCCTCATCTCCCAGAGTGCTGGGATTACAGGTGTGAGCCACCATGCCTAACCTTCCATTCTTAACTCTTTTATAAGATAAGTGGCTTGAGTTAATTATTTAGCCTCCATTGAGTCTTACCTGTCAATTGGATTAATTATCCTGTTTTTGCAGGGTTGTTGTGAGTTCAAGAAACCATGCCTGCCACATAGAATCTCCTCCACACCCTTGGCTAATGATCATTCTTAACAGTTGAGTAAGTATTATAATTCTTAATACTAGTTGAGTTGAATAAAGAAATTGTCTATCATTTTGAGTGGATGTTCAGAGTCTTTTTAAAACTTCTGTTCTAATGCTTTCAAACATACATAAAAGTATAGAAAATAGTATAATAGTTCTCCATGTACTTATTACCTCGCTTCCAGAAACAGAGGAACATACTGCCCTGACTTCTTGTAATTCTGTACAATTTGTTTAAGTGGTAAGAGATGTAATGATTCCTGAGATAACTTATGATTGGTATTTTTTTAAAAATTCTGAGAGATGATGCTAACTTTCCTGAAGCAGACAAAAAAAAAAAAAAAATCATCAGGAGAAGCCAGTGCCCTAACAATGGGTAGGTACAGTGACCTGCATTCTGACAACATTCTTCCCATTCAAAATATGTGATGTATCCACAAATAGGTCCATTGCCTGGATCAGACAGTTGGGATAATGTGGCATCAGTGGCATTGTGGGGTCAGCTATAACTGCGACAGATGTGTTTTCAAAGAGAGTACATGAACCTTGCTGGTCTGAGCCCAGCACAGTGAGATAACTGGAAAAGTACCTGGCGCTTTCCCATCCCGCCTGCCTGCAGGCCATGGCTCGTCATGTGCAGAACTCGCGTGCCAGAGAGGTGCCTCTCTCTCGGAGGGAAGGACACACTCAGGTGATGAGGCTTCCCCTGGGAGTGTGAAGGCCGCTCATTCAGGACTGCGTCCTTCTCAGCAGACCTTGTGCTCATTACCGGGTTGACAGTCTTTGTTGCCTCTCAGGCTCTTTGTGCTTAAGTCATTCCTCTCACGTATGATCAACCCCAGTGAGAACTCAGAGTGCCTCATCATTATTATTCCTAAGTTAACCATTGAATGGAAAACAGATCAGCCTAAAAAAAAAATGATCCCCAGTCCAAACAAAATATGAAGAGGAAGAAGAAGAAAAAGAGGCAACCAGTGTAGTTAAGAGTTCAGCTCTGCTGAGTATACAGAGCAGCAATCAGGATTCATCGGCGTGTAGCTTTCATGCTATAAATCTAGGGCAAAGGCAGCTCCTGGGGTGGGGATGGGGGCGCATACCTGGGAATGGTGTGCTGGGGGCCGGGTAGGGCTTTGAGACACCACACCTTGGGGGCCTGGGACCCACAGAAAGAAGGCCCAAGGCTCAAGCTAATGGCAGTAGAAAGTATTTTTCTTGATTTGTTCTTACTCTGCACACCCCTGGAATTCACCAGGAACCTCTGAGCACGGGTCACACTCACAGTCACACACCTGGTCATGAGAGGACTGCGCGGCACCTGACCCCACCGTGACTGCCCATAGCCTCCCAGGCCTTCCAGAAAGGGCAGCTCTCCCTCCGTGGAAGGCTGCTTGTTGTGAAACTGACGCAAAGCCCGGCTGTCACTTGCTCACTTGCATTCCTGCTGGGTCACTTGCCTGCTCGCTGACTCCCTCCCTGGAGGTCGATAATCCCTGAAACATGCCCTGTGACTGTAAAGGGGCGAGACTTCTCTCCAGGACCAGAACTGGAATTCAGTCTTGTTACTTTTCAGTCATCCTGGGCATGTGACACACTCGGAACACCTCGGAGGAAAGAGAGGTCAGAAAGGTGTCAGATTGTACTTAAACAACCCAAACCTGTTCACAGTTGGAAGCAGGGAAGGGGAAGGGAGGAGAGAAGGAAGGGACGAAGGGTGAGCAGCCACAAATTAGCAAAAGGTCCAGCTCTTCTTCATTTATCATTAGTTTAAACCAAAAGATTTGCTCCTCTGCCAGGGTGTTTTACCTTTCTTAGAATAAGCTTTTCATTCCTTGTGAGATGAGGAGGGATAGCAAGTTGGCTACAAAAGAATTTTCCTTTAAATTGTGAGAAAATCTTGGAGAAAGAATTGTTTAGCAACACTGCGTCTTGCCCTGACAGTCTTTGGAGCTCTTTATGTTTTAACCTTATTGGTTGCCTTTGCATTTTTTTACTGTAATGACAATATGGCTTCTCTCACTCCTTCAATTTTACAGTTGTTTAATTCATTATAAATCATCTTTTCCAAATATCTAGTATTTTCTTAAGTGAAGAAAAGTACTGGGCAAAGTGGGAGATAGGAAAGCAACCATTAAATTCTGTCTTTCCCCCAACTGTCAGCAGAAACCAGGATGAAATCCAGTGTATCTTCCATAGCCGGTTTGGTACAATGAATTTCATCACCATATTACATAATTCGCTGGGGGTAATTCGGGCTTCCACCTGAAGTACTTGGACAACTGCCCACAGCCACTAGCCACCCATGGATTCTCAGAAAATAAACACCCCCAAGGGGTAACTTTTTATTCTTTTCTGTATGTGTGAAACTCTCCAATCCTATAAACTACCCACACTTGCCAGGTCCTACAAGGATCCTAGTAAGGTAACAGGGAAAAGGGAGCCCTCCCTCCTGAAGCCTGCCAGTTGTGTCACTCCAGGGCCACCTGGCTCTCCTCAGCCTTGTACCTTTGTACAGCTGGTGTTGACATCAAGTTAATTACACGGTGCTGTGTTTACATGCAGGTCTCTTGAAAGGCTAGCAGCAAAGTAGCTACACCAAGGCAGCCTGTGCGTCTCATTTCATCTACTTCCCCTTTCATCTGAAACAGACTCTTTAAACACAGGCTGGTGGGTGTCTGCCGTACACCCCTAGGAGACAGGTATATACTATCATCCCTGATTGTCAGTGAAGAAATGGGAAAAGGTGGGGCTGCTGGTCCAGGGCTAAACAGAAAGTGTGTTAGCCACAGGACCAGACAGTGCTCTTGAGGTTAGGATCATGTTCTTCTGCTCTCATGCTGGGTGACTTTGCCAACGCTTACTCTCAGGGTACCTTGCATACTTGATAAAGGAACAAAAGTTGAATCCACATTTAAAGATGCAATGATAGTTGATCGTTTGTATGTTAGCTTTCCAAAGGCCTCTAGCTCTGTATCGGAATTATGGAGGACTAGCTTTTTAAGGCAATATGCAAATGAAGCTTCATGAAGGCAAGGAGTTTAGATGTTTCTGGCTACTGTATCCCCAGTGCCTGATGCAGGGTAGATGAATAGTAAATAAATCTTGGCTGTGTCCTGTGTAGCTTTTGGGGTTGCACTCCTTGTACCTCCCTCAGTGATCAAGGGCATTTCTGTAGGCTTTTGATTGCTTCCCTGAAGAAATCACAGATGATCAGATCTGGAATGGCTTCTATGCTTACAGGCAAGGAATCACAAACATAGAGGTCAGATGATTTGTTCATGCTCCCTCAGCTGGGGCAAAACCTCAAATCTCCTGACTTAATAACCCACACTGGCTTTTCTAATGCAGCTTTGCCTTAGGGCAAGGCTTTAGCCACAGTCCGGCTGGTTGTACACAGGTCTTGGACAGAACAGTTTACATAGAAGGTTTAGAAACTCAAAAGACCTCTGTGTCCTCACATTTATGCACTCAGTACAAACTGAGCTGATACCTAAGTTCCTAGGAGGTATTCATCTAAAGCACAGGCATTGTTAAGACTCTAAGCCACAGTAAGCAAAACAAGCCTTTCTGAGGGGCAGCTCTTTTAATTAGAGGACATTTCATTTGGAAAGCAATCTTGGCAGGTCATATGAATGAGAATCAAAACACAACTCCCCATTCCACATGCTAGGAAGTATGTGTTTCTCTCTACATTGCCTCCTGGGCTACTTAAGTTACTTTGGGTAAATTCTCAGGCAAACTCTGAGCAGGCAGATGAATGGTTGATAACCTATAAGAAAATATGTTGAGAAATCTTAAATGGAACATAATACTAACATTACCTCTTTTCAAAATCCTGTACGTGTCTTTAAAAAAATATGTAGTGCATTTTTCTTTAAAGACCATTTCAAAAGCAGCAGCATCTGGAAGCCTTCAGATCCATTTTGATCTTTATTATCTTTGATACTAGGTCATTCAAACAAACACTGATGTCTGTGATCATCCTCAGTTTTGCATTGTATTTTATTTCCAGTTTTGGGGAAAGCACCTGCTCAAGTGCTCAGTTCTAGAGGAACCAGAGCTTTGCACAGCCCCTAAAGTGAGGGTCCTTCCCTTTGGCTCCATGTTCCTATTTAGAAGTTTTTGCTTGCAGAGTCTGGGCCTGAGAAAGAACCACTTGGCAGACTCTGAAAGGTTCTCTTGAGGCAGGCGCTGCTGGTCTGCCCCACACAGGGTCACTCAGTCCCACCACATTCTTCCAGAGTCAGAAGTTCATTGAGGCCCCTGGGTTGCTGAGGTTAGAGCAGGGAGCCCTCTGAAAAGCCTGGAAGATGAATTCCCTGAGGTGGGATGTCTGCGCGGGAAGAAGCCGAGAACTGACAAATAAAAGTTGATTACACAGACAGTGATGGTTGCTTTCCCCCGGGTCATCACATTCTGGATGACTATGCCCAGGGGTAGCTTGATAATTTCCCAGTGGGGGTATGTAGGATAAGCAACCCAGCTGGAAATGGGGGCTAGCAAAACTTTGAAGCTGCTTGAGAAAACAATAATTGTCCACATTAAAGAATTGGGTAAGGTGACCCTAATGGGAATAAGAACTCTAAGGTCCCTGAAGCCACCTCTTGGCATGGCACTGATGCATGAAAGCCTACATGGAATTTCTAAATAAGTAGCAGAGCAACAGATTCTGAGAAGTGCCCATTCTTTGGAAATGAAGAGGCACCTTCTTCATATATTTAATTAATCTAGACTGAGAAATATTTTCCAATGGGGAAAATTCCCTCAGTGTCTTCTGTATCTCCTAGATATGTAATGTCTAGAAAACTCAAATGACATTTTCATCTCTTCCTGGTGCCCAGACAGTAAATGGGTAGCATGAAATGCTTATACCAACAGTCATTACTAAAGTTTCCCACATGGCTGGACCCAATTAATTAGGCCCAGCCAGACCTACAAGCCACACCTGGGACCCAGCCAAATAACCTTCAGAGGATTTAGGAACACCCCTTCAACAAACATGCATTTAAACTACCTGCATTCCGCGAATCACTCTGTAGCAGCTCCTGCCTGATAGAACTTCCTCAAAGCACAGCACTTAGAGACACTAAGTCAAAGGCTTCCACTTCCTTTTTCATTTAGAAATATTGTTCTTCAAATTACTTTACAAATATTAATTTTTATTTCGCTTTGGTCAATAATTCGCTCAGAGCCAAAGATAATGCAATTTATTTGTCTTCAGGTCCAAATCAAAGAACTGGGTATTTTCTGGCAGCCCCATTTGTTTTCCTTGATGTTGATATGAGCCTCATTGTCTTTCCAAAACTGGTAGAATATTCCAGAATGTGTTAGAAATTTCCCTATCTAAAATTGTGTCTTTTATAGCAGCATTTGGAGCTTTATTCCAGAATGAACTCGTATCATTGGATATCTAAGGTACATTTAGATACAGCATTTCATTCAACATACATTTACCAATTAATGCCCCGTATTCTTTAAAATGCTGGGTGGTGAAAAGTTTTGATGGCTGTTCTTCCTTCCTCAAGGTTTACCTTCTTGTAGGGGCAGATGACCAGGTAGGGGAAGAAATCAAAAAAAAGAAGCAAAATAATTTCTGATAGTCTCAAAGGATATTAATAAGAAGAATATTGGGGAAATGTTACTGAGGGAATAGATCTGAATAATAATAATATGCTGTGCCAGGTTCTGTTAGCTATAATTATGTATTTATTCATTTGTACTTTTTAAAGAAAGCATTAAACTTTTAAATTTTTTTATTTTTGTATTACCAGGGATCAAACCCAGGACTTCGCATATCCTAGGCAAGTGCTGTACCACCGGGCTACATCCCTTGCCCCATAGTTATTTATTTTTGAGGTGACTCCACAAAGGCATAAACTCAAATAGAGCAAAAAGACTGACTAGAAGATCACTGTCCTCTCATACTTTTACTTTGGTGCGAGGAGGTATTGGAAAAAACTGGAAAATTTGTTCAATCTCTAAGGAGGGCAACATTGCAGTATACATCCAAATTAAAAATGTACTATCCTTTGGCCCAGCAACTCCACTCCTAGAGGTTTGATCTATATAAGTAATGGTACATATGCATGGAGATATATATATATATATATATATATGCACACAAAGATATAGACATTCACCACAGTATAGCTTGTAGTAGCAATCCACTGTGTGACCAACCCAAAATCTCATCAATAGATTGTTTAATTATGGAACATTTATATGAAGGAATACTTAATAATTAAAAACAATGAAGTTGAGCTCCCAGATAAATTGTTAAGTGAAAGAAAAAAGGTTCATGAACTAAGTCTTTAATGCTACCCTCTGAAATAAATATATGATCATTGGAAGGATCTAGAAGAAATATAACAGTTTTTGTCTTGGCAAGGAAATGATACATATTTTGGATAATGTTTGCATTCTTTACTTGTGCATGTATTAGCTATTTAAATAAATAGATGTTTTGAAAAGGAAAGCATTATAGTCTAAGTAATTATATATGTAAATTTCATGCAAAGTTCTTTTCTTGTGAAATTACACTCTGTAGTTTCAGATGGAATGAATTTTAAATGTGAACAGTGGACAAGCACCTATAATCAACTGCACTGGCCCAATAAATGAGTACTTCTCAGCTAGAGTTGAGTATGGTCTCTGAAAGATCAAATTTAGAAAATATATTGAGAAGCATATTTTATTTTAGGATGGACATCCTTTTTGGAAGACAGTGGCCTTATCTCTAATCCATCCACAGATTTTTAACAACTAGTCTGACCCATGTTCACATAGAGAATTGAAAAACAAAAGGCTTTTCTTGAAAAATACTTTCCAGGCAGGTGTGGTGGCACAAGCCTGTAACCCCAACACTCAGGATGCTGAGGCAGGAGGATCGTTGTGAGTTTGAGACCAGCCTGAGTGACAAAGTGAGCTGAAGATCAGCCTAAACTGCATAGTAACACCCTGTCTCAAAAAGGCAAAAAAAAAAAAAAAAACCCTTTGCATATGCTGTTATAATCTCCCCCTTCTACATTGTAGCAGGCTTTGGTTCTAAGAATGAACCTGTTCAGGCCAGAATGTTTTTCTCACCTCTCACAGATATTTTATTGCTGGACCACTTACGATGATAGACCGATAAGAACCTTCAGCTACCAGAAAAATGTGAAGAAATGGGATGGAAATCAAATGTTTTTCAGATGTCTGTGTTCTGAGCACAATCTCTATGGTTTCCTACACTGTGGTGCCAAGGAAGGAGAGCAAATAATACTCATACCCTACTCTTCATGGGAATACAAAATGTCCATGTTATGTAAAACATACATGCATATATAAAAGTTTTATTTAAAATACAGTTTGTTATCAATAATCTGAAACAGCCTTGGAAATGACTTTCAGTATCTACTTTTAAAATGCATTAAATATGTATCTAGTGGAGTTGCAAGGAATTAACTTGCTATTAGGCAAACTTTCCATTAGCTCCAGGGTGGCTGCGAGAATTCACGCAGGAGCAGAGCTTGGGGAATTGGCAGGGCAGCCTACAGTTTGAATCCCATAGGCCCCGCAGGAAGGAGAAATGGCTCATTAGAAAACACTGCAGTGTCATCTCAAGAGCAGCTGCATGTGAAGCTGAGTCAGAATGTGCAACCTGACCATGGAGGGCGACGAGGACAGAAACTGCTCATTGTCATCATGTAGCACTTGTTTCACTCAGGAGCTGAATGTCACTAAGTCTGCTCACTCTGCAAAGCCTGGTGTGGATGAAAGGTGGTGCTGGATGCTTGTTCACAGGCCATTGGTCTTGTGCTATAGCCCAAACCCCAGGGGAAAAAGCCAGAGTCAATATTTCAGGAAGCATTTCCAGGCCTATTATCTGTGCTGACAGAACCTGACCACAGGGGAGGAAGTTAGGAAAAAGTGGGTCACTGGAGATGGCTGGGCTAACTCTGTATAAGGGTCCCTTATCAAGAAGAGAGAGAGAGAGAGAGAGAGAGAGAGAGAGAGATTCGTGCAGAATCTAGAACTAAAGACTTTGAAAGTGACTATGCTGAGAAGGACTGCTCTATTACAGGCAGCAAAAAATATATCTGAAACATGTCTGAGAATCCTACAAAGATCTTGGTGACAAATGTGAATCATCTTGAATTTTGACTGGTATTTTCCATCTTCTCTTTCTTGAGATCTTTCTTCGGAGTCGCTCAGCTTAGAATCAGCAGACTTTCTTTGCAAAGTTTATTTTATCCTTAAATCTGTAAGATCAAGGCCTGTAGTATTAATAATTCAAGCTATCAGTTTACTTTTTCTTAATCTGTTTTAGAATCATAGAGTTGGGATAGTAGAGATACGAGCCACTCATTTTACAGATGAGGAGACTGAGGTCTAGAGGGGTTAACTTGATTGACCCTTTCAGAAAATCAAGCTTTCTTTGTCTAAGCAGAGTTATTCACTGCTTAAAAAGTAACATTAATTTTCTACTTTTACATTCTACTCACACTTCCATTCATTGTGTTTCAAACTGTGTGGGCTATTTCCCTGTTCCCAAAAGAACTGAATATGTTGATTCAGCAGAGAGAGAGAGAGAGAGAGAGAGAGAGAGAGAGAGGGAAAGGAGAGAAAAAGGGAGATCCAAACCTGTATATAAGAGCCTGTGAAGTCTAATGTGATTAAAGGAATCTTAATTGATAAATAATGTCCAGATTTAATGAGACTTGTGATGTATAAATTGACCTCAGCTCAAACAAATGAGGTAAGACAGGTTCAGTCTTTGTCTTCAGGGGAAGCCATGCCTGCTAAGGACTGTACATCACCAGCTGGCTGCTGTCTTGATGTGGTTTAGGATTCTGGACTTAGTCATTTTAGGTAATACTTATGTGGCGCCAAGTGAAAAGGAATTTGCCATTTTCCACTTCAGTAAGTTTTTAAAAACTACATAATTTGGCATCAAGTGCATTGTGTCTCACCAGAATTTTCCAGTTTGACAGTCAGCCTTGATCAAATCAAACAAATTATTGCCACTCTGACTGTGTAAAAACATAATTTAAAAATGTGGTACCCTTGTACTTCCTCACATATGAATTTCCTACCGCTGGTGGCGGGTCCCATTTATGTGAGCAAGAGGAATTTCCTCTGTCCCTCATTTGGGGTGGGCCTGCAGTGCACAGGGACACGTCAGGGACATACACTGCCTTATATTCTCAGCTGTCTATTTTAATCTTAAAATAACCTTAAACTAACCTTAATCCTTAAGAATGGGCTTCAAATCACCTGCACCTTACTTGGCTTCTGCAATCAAGGAATGTTATTGAGTGTTTGAGACATCTGGTTCCTGAAAAGTGATCAAAGCTACAAGGGCACTGTTAGGTCATTGTCTATTCTGTGACAGAGAACTTC